>BFEA01000073.1:2069497-2085315 GCA_003427395.1 Chara braunii | reverse complement strand
ATCGCGTGGCCCAAATCGACTGCGCGCGATGAGCTGTCTCTTATACACATCTAGATGTGTATAAGAGACAGGTGTGTGTGTGTGTGTGTGTGTGTGTGTGCCCGTGTGTGTGTGTGTGTGTGTTCATGTGTGTGTGTGAGTGCAGGCCCAGGCTGGGCGGGGTCTGTGAGCGTCTTTTTTTCTCATTTTTATGTTTTTCGTTTTTTTTAACATATACGAACTTTGAAGAAATACAAAAAACATATGGGGTAGTAGATCCCCAAAATATCTACAAGACTGTATTTTTTATTATTATTTTTGTTAATTTTTTGCCTGCAAAAAAATCTCTGTGAAAAAAGGAAAAAACCACCCATTTCATGTTGGTTTTTTTTTTTTTTCTTTCGTTTATGTTTTTTATTTTTTAAAAATACAGAAAGACTTCAAAAAATAAAACCCTGTATTTTTTGTTTTTTTTTTTGCTTATTTTTTTCGGGGAAAAAAATACTCCCCCGCCCGCTCAAACCCCGCTCAAGCGCTTTCGAGCGCGGGATTGAGCGGAGCTCAAAAAATTGAGCTCCGACCCCGCGCTCAATCAGCGCGCGGTTTCACAGATCGTGGTAGGGTTCACCCAAGGCCTCCTTGTGCTTTTGGTTGTATGAGCACAGCCCATGCGACCCGGCTAATTATGTGCTGGGTTTCATGGTTGTGTCCCCAGAGGAAAGCGGCCACCTGCCGTTTCAGGGAGGAGGAGGCTTCGGGAGATGGAGGCCAGATGGCAGATTTATACCAAAGTGATGCAAGGACCATGTTGTTGATCACCAGGGCCCTACCAAAAAGTGAGGTGTGTTTGTTGTGCCAAAAGGCTAGTTTTTGCAGAGCCGGTGTGAGGAAACCCGGGGAGGGGTGCCTACTGTTCGCCGAAGCCAAGGGCTACGACGCCTGTCACTCGCCGCACCCGCTTCCGAGGTCCTCGACGACCAGCAGGGTGTTGGGATTTAGTGTTGCCTGTCACCCTTGCTCATGGAAGATCTTTGTTTCGCCACCGCCGGTTCATAAATTATAACAAGTTATTTTTCTCAGTGATTACTTTCCTGTCTCTTATGCTGGTGCGAAGTACAGATAGGACAAGATCGTACGCGTTAGCTATTTTGCCTTTGGAACATTTTCTTTCCAACAAACAGAAGAGGGGTAAATCACACGCTCGGGATGAATAAACACTGCCCAGTCAGATTTCAGGCTAGGTGCTCTTAGCACCCTCTCTCTGCATGCTCTTTGTCCCTGTGCTCTCTCTCTCTCTCTTTCCACCGTATCGCAGCGCCTATCTGGCGGTTGAACCTTAGTGCTACTTGGCAAATTGAAAGTTCAGACTTCCCTCAATTTTTCAGTGGGCCGAACAAATCAACTTAGAATATGCCTCTTTGCAGTTAACCGGTCAATCCTTTGCACTATTCCAGTGAGCCAAGCAGAAAGCCCAATTAGTCATATGCTGCTTTTCAATTTGAGCATTGGTTCGTAAGGTAATAAAAGTAATAATAAGCCAAACAACTTTGATTAGTGAGCGAGCATGAACCGGTCGTTGCCCGCTGCACGGACACAGCGTACTGCCCGACCTTCAATCATTCGTCCTAGCCCTCCTTCTGGGAGACCGAGTCGCCAAATTTCGTGTTTGCATGAATTCCACATAGAGGGAGAAAAAATAGGAGTAAACGCAGAATATCTTTAATAATCAACGAACCAATTAATGACAATGATCAGTAAGCCACTTTGGTTTAACCCCAAACTTCAACCCTTCTGCGCTCGCGACTGAGCAGTTTCTCACTAGTCCTCCAATATTCCCTTCGTCATTCGCACACTCTCTCTCCCACAAGCCCTCACAATCGTACATGCACTTTCAGGTCTTAGAAGGGAGGTAATTCCACATTGTGCGCTCGTCTCGATATAGTACTCTCTTTTGCACGAATGACGGCTAGTCCCTTGCACTAGCTCTTATACCTGGCCACATGCGCTCGTGCACGATCAATTTGGTCTTTGCTTCATTTGCTGATTTGCTCAAAGAGTGCATTCTGTATGTTTTCTCTTTTGCAGATAGCCAGACTGTCCCTCGCAATGCTGATCCTCTCTCTCTCTCTCCTTCGTTCAATTGTGCAGCGCCATATTCGTCAATGCAGACCACATGCAAACAGAGCCTGTGGCAAAAGTCAAGCGACTCGGTAAATGATTAAATGGGCATGCGCACAAAATTTACCCGTTTCACTTGTAACTCAAAATCTCAAGTTTCTGAATATTGCTGAACTCAGCGGATTGCATTACTCGGTTCGGTTGATGGTTCAAACTGACGGCCCTGTTCAGACCACTGACCAAATCAAGCAGATCATTTGACCCAGGAGCAGTATTTTCGAGCCTTCAAAGCTCAACGGCTTCGCGGATTATCGAGTTCAGGACACTTAGAAATCCGGACGCGTTCTCACTTTCATATTTCTTGATGGAGCGAGCAGTCCATCCTCCCCGGATCTCTCGACGAATCAAGCGTGTCACCCTCCCGAGATCACTCAGGGGCTCAAGCGGGTGATCCCGCTAGGTGTTTGGGATGATACGAGCTATCCGTTCTACTCAGATTGCGATTCTCAACAGCAACAACGAACTTGACTCCTGACACGCATAGTATAATCACCCAAGGTTCACTAACTCACACCACTGGATCACGCTAACACTCCGATTTAGACAGACTTCAGAGTCAGGTTAAGAGACATGGTCTATACGCATTCATACACAGGGGTTCCTTTCAGTTCGATGATGGCCCTCTCCCCCATACTTGGCGTCAGCCCATGATTACTGTGCTGCGCACGCCTAGCGTGGTTTGACCCACTTACCTTCTCGTGTCTCCCCCACCCGGGATGTATCCGAGTGGGATGGGAACGCCTGCCTCGCACTGACTCCTTTGCCCGCCTTCTCTCCCCGTAGCTTAAGGCGCCCTTAAGCCTCCTCCCTCGAACCCTGGCTACGGGCGACTCGAACCTTTTTTTTTTTTTTTTTTTTTTTTTTTTTATAAAGACAAGCTCCATCTATTGGTGGGGAGCAGCACCTGCTGGAAMCCGGGTCCAGCGTCCCATAGATACAACATTTCCTCACAGGTTGGCACAAAACTGGAAACCGGGCCCAGCGTCCCATCACGAATACATTCAAATAATTCCATCAGAACTCGCATGAGAAAGAACCAGGAACTACTAGAAAAATCTAATTAGAACTATGTTTTTTGGTTTGAAATAGGACTTTAACTTTCCATCTCCCTTCGACGAGCCGACCTCCTCCACCACAAGTTCGAAGGGAGAGAAGAAAGTAATCAGTCCAGAAACAAATTCTGAACAAGTCTGAGAACAATTAGCTTCCTGCCTGCTATGCCTAGCAACCCCCTGCTCTTCCTCATCTCCCGACGAGACGACCTCCTCCACCACATAGTTCGGAAGATAAGAAACAACAGACAATCAACCTCTCCAAAACCCATATGGTTAAGAATGGATTTCAATTTTTCATCTCCCTTCGACGAGCCGACCTCCTCCACCACATAGTTCACGAGAAAAGATAATTGGAGTCCAATCAAGGAATTGAGAGAATGTCATTAGATCTTTTTTGAAGACGCCGTAGAAAGGATACGCTTCCATTGATCACAGCTCAAACCAATCCCTACCCACTATACCTTGTCTCATGCTGCCTCCACCGAGGAAAATCCCTCGGCCCCAACATAAAACAGATCCCCTCCCCTCCCACCACCACCTCTGCAACGGCAACCAATCCCCTCCTAGAGGCTGCCTTTGCCCACCCCTTGTCCCTATCTGCCCCCGCTGGGGTTGAAGGCGACCAACTCTCCAACCCCGGCCCCAGACTCAGACAATCCCCAATCTGCCCCACTCCCAATAGGGCTACTGCCTCCCACCATGCAACACCCCTGTAGAATAAGGCTCCCCTATAACAGACCCCAGGGTTAATTTTTCGGGGACAACTAACTAGTAGTCTATACCCACAACTGGCCAGCCCTATCTCTCCTTCCCCTAGCTTACCCAAGGCCAGGCGGAGCCCAGGCTGACAGTCCTACCGTCCTTCCCCTGGCTTGTCCCCTAACTTAGGCCAGGTGGATCTCAGACCTGTTGTGGGTAACTACCGTATATCTGTACCCTGGAGTCTTAAAAAACCCCTGCCTACCAAAGTTCCAGCCATAACCTCCGAAGTCCTATCCCCACTACAGCGTCTGCAAAAACACATGAAAAAAACGAAACAAAGGGGGAACATGCAGGGCAAAACCCAGTGGTGAAATCGCTAAACAATCCCAACATGAAAACGTTATGTCTGAAATTTCTGCTACCAATTGTCGTAATCAAGAAGTAAGTAATCAAGAAATAGGTGATCGAGATATAGGTAGTCAGGATATAGGTAATCAAGATATAGGTAATCTAGATGTAGGTAATCAAGATAGTTAATCAGGAAAATATTTATGACTATTGGATAATTGGGTAGCCGAAAACGGTACCCTGAGACTAAAAGGTTTTCAGATTGATCTTAATATTGATGATGGTAGTGATAATGATCGAAATGTTATAGATGACTATTTGAGTGAATCGGTAGCCTCAAGATAGTGGTGGCGATCAACATCGCCTACAGATGGTAGATGTGAGGATGATAGTGTTGATGATCGTGATACAACAGATGATAGCTATGAGGATAATAGTGCTGATGATCGTGATACTACAGATGGTGAAAATCACTGTACCTCGCCCGACGTACGGGCGGCTCGAACCAAATACCGCTGCC
Organism: Chara braunii; assembly: GCA_003427395.1. NCBI lineage: Eukaryota > Viridiplantae > Streptophyta > Charophyceae > Charales > Characeae > Chara > Chara braunii. Next base: position 2,080,533 of record BFEA01000073.1, on the reverse strand, counting down.
GGAGCGGTTCTGCTTAGGCGTACCACTTGAGCGTGCTGCTGCCCAATCTCACGTCTGCGCGTTTGCGCTACGGACGCCGTGCACGCGTTCAGTTTTCTCTGTCCAGACATTCCCCCCCCAGAACATTCCCCGTTCAACCGTGCCCTTTTCGAGCGCACTCCAGTTTGAACTGTGTACGCCTGGCACATTCCCCCCCAAAAAAAAATCCCCCCTTGTCTTGTCGGGTAGGACTATATATGTCCAGCGCCTCACACCGGCCCCTAGTAGCAGCGAACTTGGCCTCAAGCCCGTGGCCCCTGCATAAGTGCAGTGATAGAAAATGGCACAAAACCAGACCTCAAGGCCTGCGCAAATGGACTGGTTTCGTCGCTCAGATCAGCGAGTAAGGTGAGCGAGTAAGGCCTGGGCAGGACACTACCCATGCAAGGGGAAAATCTTGGGGGCAGCCGTGACACCGAAAACAAGCATCGTGCCTTGGGTTATCACCGCCGAACCAATTACGGTACCGGTCTAATACAAAATATAATACCATGTCGCAGACGAACCATGTCGATTCCAAACGGATGACCACACTGTACCAGTCTCGCACCGGTAACCGTATCAGACCAATACAAGATATAGTACCATGTCGCAGATGAACCACGCTGATACCACACAGACGACCGCACCGCACCAGTTCCGAACCAGCGTGCCATGCTCAGTCTGAATCAGTGACCAAATCAAAAACAGGAGTGTCACGTGTCACGAAGTCGAGCGATGACCTCATCATGTCAGCATGCCGCCGTAACCAAAAAAATGACCCATCTCGTAGTAGTACCAATAGCAGCACTAAGCCAACCAAGTCGTCGTAACCCAAACCATGTCGTGCGGATCCATACGCCGATGTCACCAAAGTCCGCGGAACAGGGGGATAGAAGCCTCACTCACTCAAAAATACCCAAGCTAGTTTCGTGGGTAATAGTCAAGATTTTTTTTTTTTTTTTTTTTTTTTTTTAATTTTGCATCTTCTAGACACTTTTTTTTTTTTTTTTTAAGCAACACCTGCTGGAAACCGGGTCCAGCGTCCCATAGATACAACCATATCCTCTCAAATTGGCACAAACTGGGAACTGGGCCTAACGTCCCATAACGAGTGCGTTTAGAAAACTTCATCAGAAAGATTCCTACTAGAAAATCTTAGGCTTTTGGAGTATAAGATACCGTGGCCCAACTACTTCAGACATGTAACAAAAATTCAAAGCAACTCAGGAGAATCCACATCAAGCCACTTTACCACCCTCCGGCAAGACTGACTGCAGCGGAGCCACCATCTCTGCTGCTGCTATGCCATACTCCCATCCCACCAGCTAGCCCCCTCACTGGTAGGACGCGTGATAACCCACCATCTTTTCCATCGGAGGCAGGCCACAGAGGTCCTAGGATTGTTCTAAAAAATTTGAAATCCACACACAAACCCTTCCAACGTTCTCCAAAACTGGCATACTCACTACCGATCTCTTCTAGGTCTCACACCCCCACTTCGCTGGGTTAGAGGGCAACGCAGCTCACCCCAGCTCCGACCAACGTCGTCCCAGCAGCATCCTTTGGTCATCCCGTGGAAAGTCCCCCCCAAGACTTCCCCAGATCTCTCTACCAGACCTCACGCTCCTGCATCGCAGGTTACAGGGCGACACCCAAGCACCGGTCTGCGTCGTTCTGGCTTTGAACGACCAAAGAACACTGAGTATCACAGCGTTGGAATCACCAAGGAAGAGTTAGCAGGGACCCCAGAATCCGAAGAAACATTCCTAGGACCGCTAAGCATCCCACTCTTTTTGGGACGTTCAAAATTCTTTAGGAATTTATAACTAGTATTATGATTGACAACCATAGAAATTTGGAAAAACCGGGGAGGCGAAACAAACTATCTACTATCCCAAGATCCCCCCTCAGCAGACGAAGTGTCAGTCCAGGCTTTCAGTCTTCGTACCCGAACTCAATTTATCTCATACCCCCTACAGCTAGGGTAACAGGGCACCACAACCCTCCCCAGTACCGACCAACCTCGTTCTGACGGTCAGGAAGTGCCTTCCTCCCTTGACAGTTCCTGTATATAGGGGGGGGGGAAAACACAGGAAAATCAGGGAAAATCGGCGGAAGATAGAAAAATTAGCAAGAATCCGATCAAACCAATGAAAGAGAACAAATGGATTATTCACACAAAAATCCGTCAGAAATAGAATTTCATTGATTTTAATTAAATAATAAAATAATCGACAGTCTCGTCCATTTTTATCATTTTAATTATTTTCCTCATTTTTAATCTTATCACTAGAACCGATGAAATTTACGCAATTTTGTGCAATTTTGCGTACAATTTTATGAAGGATAAATTATGACAAAATTTAATAAAATGACGCATATTTATTTACTTTCTTTCCTTTTATTATTTTTAATTCTTTTTCTCAAATTTAATTTAGTTGTTAGAGTTAATAAAAATTGAAAGGTCATTCCCTCGTCAACTGCTTAGTATGAAAAGAGACGCGCTGAGGCCTAATATCATATCTTCGCACCACGGCCGACCGCTTCGGAAACAGCCTCGGAGCAAAAGAAAAAGGTATGAGTTATGTTGATTTCAAGGGTTAATTTTCATGATTGATGGAGGGAATTTTGGGGCCTCTTTTCCGACCCCTAATTTCTCACGACAGCCCAGATGAAAGGGTCCGTCGATTCTTTCGTAGGTAGTTAATCCAAGACCCAGTCGTTTGTATTTAGGGTGGCCGACTAGTCTGCGGCCGCCCAACAAATAAGCCCAGACCTCTTCTCGACGCCCCCATCGAGCCTGTGCCGTTTTGGTCAAAGGAAACGTACAAGATCTAGGGTGACTACTCGCGCACGTTGTTGGTGTCTGCGCTTGTGAGTCTTGTGTTTAGGTTTCCCAACGATTATGGGACTGAGAGGGTGTTTCTTGCCTCTCTTAAGTCGCCGTCATTTTGGCTTAGGTATAGGAACGTTTTTCAACTTCTTCCTTCGTTGGAGTGGAGCCTCAGGTGACCGGAACGCACTGCTTCGCCTAATGCAGACTCTTCGTTTAGGTCTACGTAGTACGAAGAGCCACTTTTTTTTCTTCCCTAGCATCAAGCCTTTTACTTTCCTGGTCTCCACTCTCTTCCTCTTCTTCGAACTCTCGCCTACCTCAAACCGTCTCGACAGTCCCTCATCGGTTTCCTTGGTTTTTCCCTTCGCAGAGGGATCTGACAGTGTTAGTGTAGGAGCAGGGGTCCCGTTTGACCTGAACAACTTTAGCCTGGCCCCTGCTACAGGATCTCTCCACTTAGATCCATCTAATTCGACTATCATATATGCTCCCCAGTTGAGTGCTTCGACTACGCGGTAGGGTCTCATGCATTTATTCGCCAACTTTCTTGACCACGTCCTCTCTAAAGCTGCGTCGTAGAAAAGAACCATATCACCTACACTTATCCTCTCTTTTCTCATTCTGCTATTCTTATCCCATTTATCTTTCCCTTTCTCTCTCTCCACTGTCAGTCGATCTGTTGCCGTCATGAGGTTATCTTCCATCCCATATGCTATCTGTCTCGTCTGGACTGCTAAAAGTTCTCGCGACATACAGTCCGTCCAGTCCACAATAGTCCAGTTATCAATATGAAACTCTATGGGCAGAGGACAGTGCCTCTCAAACCATAGAGTGTTAGGGGGGTAGTCCGTGCTAGCTCGGACTGTGACATTGTCTGCCCATATCGCATACCGAAAATATTTCGACCAATCACTTTCTTTCCCTCTGCACCACTTGGACAATGATGCTATCAAGGACGGATGACCCCGTTCTACGGGTGAATTGGTCTAAGGATGATAGGCAGTGACTATAGAGACTCTAGCTCCCGCTTCTTAAACACGTTTTGGACCTCATCTGCTAGGAACTCCGCCCCTTTATCCATCACAATCCTACTAACGCACCCGTACCTAGATAAATATTCCAGAACAAAGTTTTTGACTTCTTTAGCCGACTTTGTTCTGATGGGCTTACTGTTTACAAACCCTGTGAAATCGTCCCTGATGATCACCACATAATTCATATTTCCCACACCTTTCGGAATCTTCACTAGATCTATATGTACTTTCTCGCCTGGTCTAGTAGGAAAGGAAGGATGAAGTGGCTCCATATACCTTACAAGAGATCTCCTCTTACACTCCTCATAGGTCACACAATATTTTTCAACATCTTTGTACTGTCCTTCCCACCAGTATAAACTGCGGACCTTCTCATACGTGCCTTTAACTCCTCTGTGACCACCAACTACGTCGTCATGGAGTTCCGCAAACGGGGCAAATACCCTGACAAGGGTACTTGCCGGGGATTTCAACGTCGGATGCTGTCTGACTCCTTCGTTGGAATGAAGGACTTGATGACCGACGTTTGCGAAAAGTTTATTTAGACCGACAAACTAAAAGTTTTCAAACGTTAGTCCGAACGCGTGTGGCATCCGGGAGTAACGGAAGTGAATGGTAATGCTTCGTGGTTGTCAAAGCCACGGGACTGTGCGGACATGGGAACGCTAAAGTTATACCTATTCTACCTAAAATAATGTCACGCGGCTGCTAAGCCGCGCGATTCAGGGCCTAAGTAGGATAAAAAGAGGGATGCGCCGGGTATAGGACCGTGACGCAGGGGGAATAGGAAGAAAGGGTTTTTTGGCCGCAGGGGTTGACATCGAGCCAAGGGGTTGCTAGGCCAATGCGAGGGTCGCGCGGCCAGCCGACGGGGTAAGACTTGCCGGCAGGGCGTGCAAGGCCACAGGCAGGCAGGGTCTGCAGGACCACAGGCAGGCAGGGTCTGCAGGACCACAGGTAGACAGGGTCTGCAGGACCACAGGCAGGGCATGCAGGGCCGCAGGCAGGCAGGTCCTGCGAGACCATAGGCAGCCGGGGCCTGCAAAGCCCCGGCATGGGGGATAGAAATTGGGCTAGCTCTTCATATAGAAGAGCTGCTCCTATCAGTACCGTGATAGGAGCCAGCCCAGTAGGTTACAGCACCATACGTTCACCCGGCAGGTATCAGGATAGAATCTGAGAACTTGCATATACCGCGGGGCTGGCTCCTTTTGGAGCTGGCCGCAACTTTTGAAGCCAGCGCGGTTGGATCTGACCGCCCGATCGTGAAGATCGCGTGGCCCAAATCGACTGCGCGCGATGAGCATGGCCCCTCCGCAAGGATGACACGCATAAATCGAGAAATGGTCAGGGAAAAAAAAAAAAAAAAAAAAAAAAAATTCGTCGAATCCCCACAGGATTCGAACTTAGGCCTACATGACAAAACTGTGGCTTTCAGCCACGATGTGAGTGTTGGCATAAGCCAACGGGTATAGTTAGTAAAAAGAAAAAAAAAAACAAGGAAAAAAAAAAAAAAAAAAACTAAAACCTAAAGAGTATAACGCCACATAGCGCAAGGAGAAGTGACGGGGGCTTAGAGTCTCCACGAAATGTAACGGGCGCCCGATTTTCGGGCAGCCCTTTCAGTTCAAGGTAAGTTTTTTTTCTTTTGTTTTTCTTTCCTTTTCTTTTATTTTCTTCTTTAGATTTGTTTCACATCCTTTTTTTAGATTTTATTTAGATTCTTTTTATCTCTTTTCCTTTTAGATTTCCCACCGCCTCTACTTCTACAATCTTACTAAGTGCCCGTTCGTTTTGACGAACGGGCTGCAGCAAGGAGTGGTGCGCCAGAACCTAGTGGTGTTGGGGCCAAGGTACAGGCGCGTATCGATTCCTTACCGTTTCAGGACTATAAGCTAGAGGTGTCGAATAAGTTACCATGGGGTTGACTGGCTGGTGGCAACCAAGTGTTCATAGCGACGTTGCTCGTTGAGCCTCGAGGTCGGCTTTAGCCCGCTGCGCCCGAATCAGGCACATCTTCTGAGCCTGATACGGCCGCACACAGGGGAGTGAGTCCCTGTGAGGGTGACTCTAGTTCACCCCTGTGAAGTAGGGGCGGCCGTTCGTTTCGAACGGCAAGCTGCCCTGCACATAGAAACGAGGGGGGGGGGGTTAAGAAGAAACACTTGTCGCACGCATCGGCTCCCGCCTTTTTGCAAGTGCGGGAGCCCTCCCAGCTATATCACGCAGGAGTTAGAACGAAACCAAAATCAAGAGACAACTTAGGACGATGCATAAATAATCCCGCGAACCGCCGAGACGGTCGAGGTCACGTCGTTCCGTCGCCGCTCTAGCCGGGTGCGCCAGCTGTACATCCCACGGTCCCCTACGACAGGATAGGTTCTCGCGGGGCACACCCTACCTTCCCTAAGGGGTTGTCACCACCCTCAGGGGCGTATCCCTACCGAGCTACCGACCCACGTGCGAAAGCTTTTACATGCAATTGTAGAGGTAGGTCAGCCGAGGGTGTTTGTTTGCTCGCTGAAGTATAGGTACGCTTGGTTAACGCCAAGTGGACCTGGACGTTGTCCGTCTTCTAGGGCGCTGATCTCCTAGGTACGAACGAACGTCGGTCGACTAGGACGGTCTCAACCAAACGTGAAACCCACAATATAATCCTAGTCCCTTTATAACACTCCGACCACAAGATAAATAAATAAAAGCAATACACTTTATATTCATTCACACAAGATTCGATTTTGACTTGATAAAATGATCTGCCAAAGTTATCCTTCCCTGCCTACATGACCGAAGAGACAATTATACCGTTGTCCAAAGATGGGAGATTCGTCATGAACAGCTTCTACGAGTAAATACCACCAGTACCATGCAGATCAACAAGTGATCTGGTTCCCAATCGATGTTTGAACTCTCGGTTCGATCACATCTCCACGACATATATAACTTAGCTGGAGGCGCGTAATAATTTTGTTAGTCGCTTTGTCTTCCTGGACAATAATTACTTTTTCTGTTTCACGAATGATGGAGTACCCATCTACATCATTAGGCCATTCAAAACACGCAGCCGTTATGACCGAGCAAAGAGAACCATCACCTTCACTACCTACTTCTTCTTGTGGACTGGGGCTTCGTCTGCCTCCGACACGCACCTATCCCTCTAGGAAGTGGTCTTGTGGATACTCCTTCCCCTCGCCCGAGCCCGAAGATTCGGATCTCAGAGGTTGGGCCGTCACCACCGAGTCGGCAGAGTACCACCCCCGACGAATCGGGTCCACTCCAAGTCGTTAACAGGGCCGGCTCCGAAAGCATACGAACCCCCGCCTTGGATGCTTCCTAGAGAGAAAGACTATGTTCTCCATGAGTAGGTTTCTTTTATTCTCATTATTCATAAATTCTGGGTAACTTAGAAAAAAACTAAAGAAGATAGACAACGATAATCTTTGGGACAAGTATAAGTAGATAAGGTTGTTCGGGATAGAAAAGGTCAATCCTGGGCAGAAAGCTAAACCCGTTTGACCTTATCTGCTGTATTTCAAGTTGAACTGAATTCATTCTACGACACATGCTGAGTAATATTTTTCAAAACAACAAGTTCTTTTGACGGGCAGGCAGGTGGAAGGTAGAAGAAGGGATAATCCTTTTCTTTATCTCAAACAGGCATAATCAATCTCCTTTGCAAGCATCCTTCTACCTACATGCACATCAAACCAGACAACAAGTTTAAAGGAAAACAAAGCAAACCCGAACTCACGTCAGACTCCCATTCACACACGCAAACACACATTTTCTTTACCTTTTCAGTGAACATTCAAAGAACAGGGGCAAACAAAGTGTGGGTCCACACAGGTGTGAAAGGGTCTGAGTCAAACTGACCTTGAGTGAAGTTGAAACGGCTCACTCAAGGAAGCCGTTCGATGTTCTGACGAAAAGAAAACAACGGTCGCCGAAGTCCAAAGTGCGTGGCCTACAACTCTCCCAGTTGTGGTCACTCTACTGCACTATAATCCCCATCTCACCTTCAAAACCTCTCCAATGCAGCCTCAATTGCTCCTTGACCACCAAGGATACCACCAAACCAACTCGACAATCCGCACCAACTCAAACAACTATGTTCGCAACCCACGTTGATCCCATTTGGTCCCAAATTGATCCCAAGCGGCCCTGGTCGATCCCACATCATCGCCCGCAATACCAGATGGTCCAAAACTAAAAAACCACTTGCATTGCGCGCCGCAAAAGAATAAAGGTGACCACGGTGAAAAACGCATGTATCGCGAGCCCCAATAGTCACTGCCGCGTGCACTCATTACACACTCTCTTCATGGTGTCGGTCCACACACCAGTGCCGCACAATCCCAAATGTGCGTCAGTGTCCATACTACTGCCGGATCATGAAAGAATAGTCGACCATAACCGTGCACATAAAAAATTAGAAGCGATCTGTCGCTCGGCGCGCTGTCGAAACCGGTACCACATTGCTGTGCCAAAAAAAAATTGGCAGCACCTCCCCCTTAAAAAGGTTACCGCCAAACCAAGATTTCAACAGCATGGTCCCACCGGATGCACCGCCGTACCCGTGCCTCCAAAAAATCCGACGGCGCTCCCGCGCTGCTGTCAAAAATGTTGCCGCCGCCGAAAAATTTCGGCAGCGCTTCCGAATCACCACCAAAAGCATTGCCGAAATTTTAATTTATATTTTATCATGAAATTGGAAGTATTCTTTTAGTTATAATTCTTGCAAGAATTGTTATCGATTGGATCTGTTTTGAAATGTTGTCTTCCAAACATTGGCTTCCTTTTGATATTGTTTTGCAGATCTATCTAGTCATGTACCTGATACTGAAATGATGTGCATTTTGATCGATCGGTTTACCCGGACTCCCATTCATTTTGAGATTATTCGTTTCTAGTGATGCATTTCTATGATTGAAGGCATCTGAACTATTGTTGAATATTATTTAGCTTTGATCATGATGAAATTGCATGTGAAAGCATTTGTTGTAAGTTGTATTATTGGTTTTTAAATACTTTTGAAGTAAGTTCTGAATGCGTTATCATGTCACGATAAAACTCTGATGGATTTGTGAGCTCCGTATGTGGTAGTGAGGCCTGCGCCGGAGTTATGCTCCTGGTCCATAGCGGGATGTTGTCTTCCGAACCCTGAGTGGTTTAAGGAAGGGAGACTCCACTACCACTTAAAGGGAAGAAGGTGTTGAGATCCTGTTAGAATGTTGCATGAAAGGGTAGGCGACTATTGTTTGTCATGGGGGGAGGAGTGACTACCTAACCTCGTGCCAGATGTGGTCACCGTACCTCCATGATCGGGGCCTAGTCAACCTCGATCGTGTGAGGTGGGACAGTTCTACTCTACATGCAGGGGACTAATGGGGTCGAAGGCACTGGAATCGAAGGGAATGTCGTGAGGCTCGAATCTTAAGCGCGGCTTGATGTCGAGATGTTATCCTTATACGGATTACACCACTCCTCGACGCATATCACAAAAGTTCAGAAACATCGGACATGATAACTATGTGAGTTGTTTCTCTCTGAAATTGGAATAGGAACAAAACTTGGGCGAGGACTTTTGAATGAATGGTTGCTCTCTGAATGGTTCGTTCAGACTTGTCTAAACAGCATCCGACGGGTTGATCTATTGTGATATCAACCTGAAGGTTGTCGATTTAGGCTTACCAGGGGCAAAATCTGGTAACCATTCAGAGAGACAAAATTGTTGGCCGCGAGTGGGATGATGTTGGGACCATTCTGAAAAAGATCCTCTGTATTTTAGGCTTTCAGGGGCTTAATCTGGGTCCAAGTTTTGATTTTCGGGCCTGCCAGGGGCGGAATCTGGTACGATTTCAACTGATGAGTAGAAAATTGTTAAGTTTTAGGCTTCTGGAGGCTGAATCCGGTTTCGTTGTGTTCATTTGTGGTATTTACGTTAATAGCGCTGGAGTCAAAGCCAGTTTTTTTGTGTTTATATTTGGGTTTCTGGAGGCTGAATCCAAGTTCCTTGTGATAGTTTCGGTTGTTCCGGATAATTATGTTGGATTGTTGTGTATTGTAATTGTTGCTTTCATATGGAAATTTCATAAGAATCCCGACTTTATATTTTTGATGGTGAACGACGGGGTCGTCGTTTAATGGGGTCCGGGAATGCTGTCGGGGAAAATACCCTGATAAGGGTATTTGCCGGGGATTTCAATGTCGGATGTTGTCCGACTCCTTCGTTGGAATGGACTTGATGACCGATGTTTGCGAAAAGTTTATTTTGACCGACAGACTAAAAGTTTTCGAACGTTAGTCCGAACGCGTGTGGCGTACGGGAGTAACGGAAGTGAATGGTAATGCTTCACGGTTGTCAAAGGCGCGGGAATGTGCGGACATGGGAACGCTAAAGTTATACGTACTCTACCTAAAATAATGTCACGCGGCTTAGCAGCCGCGCGATTCAAGGCCTAAGTAGGCTAAAAAAAAGGATGTGCTGGGTATAGGACCGTGACGCAGGGGGAATAGGAAGAAAGGGTTTTTTGGCCGTAGGGGTTGACATCGAGCCAGGGGGTTGCTAGGCCAATGCCAGGGTCGCGCGGCTAGTCGACTGGGTAAGACTTGCCGGCAGGGCCTGCAGGACCACAGACAGGGCATGCAGGGCCGCAGGCAGGCAGGTCCTGCGCGGTCATAGAAAGGCGGGGCCTGCAAAGCCCCGACATGGGGGATAGCAACTGGGCCAGCTCTTTATATAGAAGAGCTGCTCCTATCACTACCGTGATAGGAGCCCACCCAGTAGGTTACAGCACCAGACGTTCACCCGACAGGTATCAGGATCGAATCTGATAACTTCCATATACCGTGCGGTTGGCTCCTTTTGGAGTTGGCCGCAACTTTTGAAGCCAGCACGGTTGGATCTGACCGCCCGATTGTGAAGATCGCACGACCCAGATCGGCCGCGCGAGATGAGCATGGCCCCTGCGCAAGGATGACACGCATAAATCGAGAAATGGTCGGAAAACAAAAAAAAAAGAAAAGTTGGAAAATTTCGTCGAATCCCACAGGATTCGAATTTAGGCCTACATGAAAAAACCGTGGCTTTCAACCACGTTGTGACTGTTGGCATAAACCAACGGGTATAGTTAGCAAAAAGAAAA
>BFEA01000073.1:2054706-2068697 GCA_003427395.1 Chara braunii | reverse complement strand
CACGACAAACGAATGACACGACAAACGAGATTACAGTTTAAGTACAGTGACTATGGGTTCCATCGCACTTCGATAATTTATGTACTACATACTTATTAAAAGACGTGACACTCAGTCTGTTCGGTGTGATTTAAGGATGGATTCCAACACTGTGACACTTCGATAATTTTTTACTCTATCACACTCCGACAATTTATGTGACTTTAAAGACGAAACTGACATGTCATTGTCATACATTGAAATGCACTTGAATAAGACGTACTACACATGACATGGTGTGAAGGCGAAACCAGTCTAAGATGGTTTACGTATGGATTTCAGCGCACTTTGACAAAAAATCATAAACCGATACGACATTGTCATATGAAACTGAAATTCATATGAGTACCGTGGATTCTGTCTCACTTCAAGAAATGTCGTACCCATGGAAAATTAAAAGTCAAAAATTGTACTGGTAATTAGAGTTCAAAATTGGACCGACACGTGCAAGAAATCGCAAATGCAAGATTGAAGTACGTCTACATTAAACGCTACAAGGCAACTGTACATTGAACTACGTCTAAATTAAACGCTACGAGCCGCAATAATGTAAACTTTCTAAAACGCTATCATTTACAAAATTTGAAGTTCCTACTGATGTCCCCCCGTCCCTTTAGAACCAGACCCGTATAAGGCATTCATAGACGACCCGAAAACAAGGGTTTGTGGCTGTCCCTTCCTCGCCACCCCCGAGAACACCGAAATGTACTTCATCCTTACAAACCTTCAGGCACCCGCCAAGGACTTACCGATGGCGTCACGCACACAACATGTCACTTGCTCTACCTAATGCCACTTATGAACCTCATCAATTCCAATGGCAATCTCCAAATCGGATTGTCCGCTCTCGTACAGAAGGCGCAAATTCCCCATGCTGCGACTATAGACTCTCAGGTGGTTGCAAAAAACTAGCACTACAGCGTCTACCAAAGTCCGCTTTCGGCTTGAACATGCCACACACAACACTCTGCAGAAGTCGGAACCGGCTACAGACAACCGTATGCAACAATATGATACATCTTTTGGCTGTAACTCGGCACCACGCAGCGGATATACTTCCAAAAATGGATTGTAGGATGCACAGTCCAACAACTTTTGTTTCAAGTCTGCAGACCACACCCGAGGTGACCTCGTTAAGTTGTCCAGGCGAAGGTAAAACTTGTTATTCTCTTTCTGCTTGAGCGCGGCGCGCAGGGACGGAAGTTGCCTGACACCAATGGCATAATGAAGTACTTTGATCAGACTTCCCCACTCCATCGCGAAAGCAAATTTGTAGTCCTTATGCCATGGGCATTTCCTTGCCAAGATGGCTCTATCCCATTCTGCCTCGGACCACGCATCGATAGGCTTGTCAAAGAAGGGGACGACGGTCATCCACGGGTCGTTTTCGGTATCGCCTCCCGAACCATGGAATCCGCATGCACAAGGGTGAATGGGACATGCATAATCATGCCCATGGTCCATGACTCCTGTCGCACTCCCTACACAAGACATGAAATGCAAACAAAATGAAAATGAAATATCGAAATAGTAAAAAAATCGTCTTCATGATGAACTTGACTTCGAAAATTGTTGAACCATCACCAACCATCTTAAAAAATTAAACCGTAGACCGTGGACCGTGGACAAAATTCGCTACGCAAAATCATTGCAACAATAATATGCTCCATTCTGAATTCTCGTCCCTTCAAACAGTTATTTTACAAAAATCTCACTCCCCCACTCTATCGGGCAGACGTGCACTAATCGCTCTTGTCTCCTCCATCTACACTCCCTTCACCAGATGGACCTTCACCAGATGGACTCAGATCGAGAAGTGCAGCTTCAGCATTCAGTCGAACACTGGAAGGAATGACAAGTCCAGTTGTGAATGGTCTTGTAGCACGGACTGGTCTCTCACAACCAAAAGCAATCGAGTCAGCATCCTGCCATTGTGTCTGGTCAGTCATTTTCCATCGTTTTTCCCATGCGTTCTCATACAGTTGTTCGAGCGACTTTGCTCTCCCAGTCGGCACCCAATATTCCACTAGCACTTGATTATAATTTTGCGAATTACAATCAACAACCACCCGAGAAAGAGCTTTGCCCACCCAGATTGGCACACCGCTGGACAAATCATCGTCAGAGGGGCGGAGGATAAGAAAAGTGCCCACGTCGACATGCACGAGGGGTCGAAACTAGTCTTCGGACGATTTTTTCTTCGTCCAACAAACAACGGTTTCCTGTCATCGTCGATGTTGACACTGTGAGGAGAAGGTTGTTGATTGATTTCGAGCAGCCGTGGTGATGGCCAAAAACTTCCCTGGGGTTGTGAGGACAACCCGTTGGCGATGATCTCATCGTCATGTTTGATAACCTCCTCCCAATAACACAAAACTGTTTCTCTCCAACTCATCTCATGGTCATTGTAAGTGCACCACGTCGACCACCTACTCTCCAGGAACTCGCGGAATCGAACAACACCATTTTTGCCATTCAAATAGTCATTTCGAGGAAGGGGTTGCACATGAGGCGGGTCAAACGGCCACGAAGGACCAGCATAGTTTTCATCGGGGTTTTGATTGAACCAAAAATCGGACCTTCCTCGGACAACCATTTTTCGTCATCGCAAAACTCCTTGTACAACATGCCTGGACTATCTCCAACCATCAAAAATTTAAGCAAGTGCGGTTTTGAAATGCCGGTAATGTCTGACGCAATGCACGAGTCCACTATACTAATCCAATCTTCCATCGTATCGAGGAAAATACATTTGGGAGGCTTTTTGTGGGATTGCTTTATGAGCTCAAAGAACTCGTCCATAGTATAAGCGTCTATGTCTTTCAATTTCTTCGAGAAAATGCTGAAAGTAGCGTCAACGTCTGTATGGGTGTGTCCCACCAACATGAAACCTATTTCTACCTCTTCAAAAACTTCGAACTTAACCAACAGTGCAGCCAGGGCACATATGTACTTGTTCTTGTTTTCCCGCCAACAATTATCTGCTTGAATGCGCAAAAACCGTGGCAGTGGTGTCCCGCTCCCTTGAATTTCGACAAGGGTTCTCATAACACAAGTAGCGACCGTGTTGGAATCGTGTTTAAAATACGGAAACCACATGCACACATATATACTAGGGTCTCTGCCGTGTGCAATGACGCCTGTCAGATTAGTCTTCATCATCATCTCGTCCCTAAGTGCTTTCGAGTAGTTCACTTGACCAATATGGGGGATAGTTGTTTTCTTCTGATCCATGCCGTCAATGAAGAGACACAAACGCTCGTTCGGACGAACCATGGAATCAGTTTTCGCTCGGCTGTAGTCCAATCTGTGTTCAACTTGCCTCCTTTGGTGTGCTTTCATATCCTCTCGAGCACGTTCTCGATCTCGAGGAAGAGCAACATATTGTATACGTTCCTTCAGTTCATAACAGACGGCGCACTTCGTGAACGTGTTAGATTGCGCGAGGGAAACGTGGAAAAAGTGTTTCCGCCACAACTTATAAAAGTTGGACTCAGACACGACATCGAGGCCAGCGGCCAGAAAGTCGGATTTGATGGACTCATAAACTGATCTCTTCGTGAAAGCAGCCGGGAGTTGAAGCTTCGGTCTGGAAACCCCACCTTGGTTAGCCACCTCATTCGGCATGCTATCCGCATGACACTCGATGAACGTTTTCATGCTGGCAAGCATGGCGACCGTTTTATTGGTTGGCCTATATTTTCCCGTCAGGCCATGTTCGGAACGCACGTAGCCATTGTCGAAACACTTTTTGTAGCTGTAAAATGTATTACGCGAGACACCGAGTACATTGCAGTACGCCCTGATGCACATTGAACGTTCCAACTCCACAGGGTGAACTTATTTCTGTCCACTCTCATTTACTGTGAAATCCTTAATACTTTTCATCCACCACTCAGCTCGCCCTCCGGGACTCTTACTGTACAGTCCTTGTCTAACCTTTCGCACTTCCTCAGGCGACACGTCGTAACAACATCGAGCCTTGCAACATGCCATGCCGCGCACCATGAGCAGTCTTTTTTCGGACAGCATGTTTCTCGCTCTTTTATACTGTTCTTTCCTCCTAGCGTTCCTATTAGCCATGCTATACCTTTGCCTTTCGCCTGGCAGAGGTGCGGGCAAAATCTGCAGTATCACCCTTCTCTTTGCATCACCCCTGCCAGACGATTCCGACCCAGACTGGCTCTGACTTGGAATCGCATCATCACTTCACATATGCGTTGGACTCGCCCGTGCTGTGGAAAGCTCCTCTGAAGAATAGTCGGTGGCAACCAAGTTCGTAGTACTGGAGCTAGCGCGAAGCAAAGGTCCATTGGAATAGGACCGTTGTCCAGACGAGTAATCAATGGCCACCAACCGCTCACTCTCGTCATCAGACGATGCGTAAGAAACACCCATTGGCACGCCACTGCTTTGCGCCGAAGCTGTGGGGTGCACCTCGCCAGGAATGTGGAACTCTATCCGGGAGGTAGACGGTTCTTCAGCCGCGGACGTTGTTGCCAATTCTGTAGGCAGTTGGATGCAACCTCCAAAGCTCTCACGAAAAGCGAGATTTCGTTTTCTGGGGAAATCCGCTCACTCTGTAGACTGTTGGAACGGCGAACTGTCCGAATAGGTCGTCAGGGCCAACTCCAGGTGTTGTAGCTGGCAATGCAAGTCGACGACTTGTTCAGTTTCCATAGCCCGGTTCATGCGGCCGTTCGCCGAGCCTTCTTCGGCGCCGTCAAACCGTCGGTGCAGCGGATGCGATTCCCTTCAGCGCAATGGATTATTCTCTCTTGTGCGGGTCGAACGGGACATTCGAATTCGTGTCCACACCCTGCGAAACAGCGGAGCAGACTGTAAGCACGGTCAGATTTACGTGCTGAGGGCACAAAGTTCGTCGGGATCCGAATTTGGTGGGTGCAGGAGTAGCAAGGAACCTGTTTTCGCGCGGCTTGTGTCAGTGGAAGGTACCGCCAGTGGGTGCACACAAGGAACGCTATGTTTGGGCGAACAGAAGGAAGGCTCTGTTGTCGGTGAACGATAGCACGCGCAGAACAAAGGGTAGTGGTGGATGCACCACCACACAATTCGGCGTAGCGCGACCCCAAACAGACCCCTATAAACACCGATTCTCACCATCGTCTAAGCGAGCTCGTGCGGTGCTCGATTCGCTGGCACTAGTGCAATAGCGACCCCCGATTCGCGCGCCGTGAACGTTGACGTGCGACAACGCGAACCGGACAGCACGCAGAAACACAAGCATGTCTGCGTCAAGACTCCGCACACCGCGACGGTCAAAACCCTTGGGGGGCAGAAAAGATCGTGGGTGCAAAAAATTGCTCGCCTTCTGAAATGCCCTTGAAGGCGTTTATGGGGGTTGCCGACGGTGACAACGGTCATGTCCCTTACTTTCGACAACCCCCATGAACCCCTTCAAGGGCATTTAAGAGGGCGAGCAATTTCTCGCACCCGCAGTCCTATCGCAATCAACTCACATTTAAAGCTCCAGGCGCCATGCGAAGGACGGATAGATTTGCGCCGATCCTCAAAGTGCGTCAGGATCCGAACTTGGCGGATTTGCCTGCAGCGAGTAACAGGTTTTCGCGCGACTGCAGGTATTGGAACGGGTGGATGGCGTTTGCACAGAAGCAGGCGATGCTCGGCCGCACCGCATTTCGGGCCGTCGATGAACGAAGATACACGGCACACCGGAAATGCACCCGGCCAGTGACACCGTCGTCAACCCCAATAAACCTCTTTCAGGGAAACTCACAAGGCGAGCACTTTTCCACACTACCAGGCCGCCGACATTGAAGACGGACTGGGCATTCCAAGCTGTTAAAAATAACGGTCAGATTTACGGGGAGCCTCTAAGTTCGCCGGGATCCGAATTTGGCGGGTGCAGGAGTAGCAAAGAACCTGTTTTCGCGCGGCTTGTGTCAGTGGAAGGTAGCGATAGTGGGTGCACACAAGGAACGCTATGTTTGGGCGAACAGAAGGAAGACTCTGTTGTCGGTGAACGATAGCATGCGCAGAACAAAGGGTAGTGGCGGATGCACCACCTCACAATTCGGCGCAGCGCGACCCCAAACAGACCCCTATAAACACCCATTCTCACCATCATCTAAGCGAGCTCGTGCGGTGTTCGTTCACTGGCACTAGTGCCATAGCTATCGAACACGGACATCTCCACTGCGCAAACAAGAAAAATGCAGAAAAGGATGAAAGATGCCCCCTTAAACCCTTCCAAACATTGATTCGGCCAGTCGAGAAGGCGACCCCTGATTCGCGCGCCGGGAACGTCGACGTGCGACAGCGCGAACCGGACAGCACGCAGAAACACAAGCATGTCTGCGTCAAGACTCCGCACACTGCGACGGTCAAAACCCTTGGGGGGGAAAAAAAGATCGTGGGTGCGAAAAATTGCTCGCCTTCTGAAATGCCCTTGAAGGGGTTTATGGGGGTTGCCGACGGTGACAACGGTCGTGTCCCTTATTTTCGGCAACCCCCATGAACCCCTTCAAGGGCATTTCAGAGGGCGAGCAATTTCTCGCACCCGCAGTCCTCTCGCAATCAACTCACAGTCGAAGCTCCAGGCGCCATGCGGAGGACGGATAGATTTGTGCCGATCCTCAAAGTCCGCCAGGATCCGAACTTGGCGGATTTGCCTGCAGCGAGTAACAGGTTTTCGCGCGGCTGAAGGTATTGGAACGGGTGGATGGCATTTGCACAGAAGCAGGCGATGCTCGGCCGCACCGCATTTCGGGCCATCGATGAACGAAGATCCACGGCACACCGGAAATGCACCCGGCCAGTGACACTGTCGTCAACGTCATATTCGCATGTCCCTCCGCCTACCAAGTCGCTGTCCACGTCATATTCGACGTCGCTTCCGGTCTCCTTTCTCGGAAGGCGCGACCGCCACCCCACGCAGCACCCCAGCAAACGCGAAGTGCACGCCCAAAGGTGGACAGAGTGCCGTCACGACAAACGTCGGGGTTCGCGCTCATCTTCACACGGCAGTTCCACACGGTGAGTGCGCACGCAGTCGGGAGGTATGTTTGTATGTGCGCGCGTGCGGGGGAGTTTTTTTTATGACGATATGCTCGCGCAGATCGAGAGATTTCGTGGCTGCATGTGTGCGGGTGTGTGTGTGTGTGTGTGTGTGTGTGTTTGTGTTTGTATTGAAGTGTGTGCCACACGCGCGAGGCAGGATCGTGCGCGCGTCTGTACCTGAGGGGCGTGTGTGTGTGGGCGCCGTGTGTCGGCGCGTGTGTGTGTGTGTGTGTGTGTGTGTGCGTGTGTGTGCCTGTCTGTCCATATGTGTTCGCGTGCGTGTGTGTTCGCGCACGTTTTCCACGGGGAGATGCGCGCGAACGTGCACGGTCAGGGATGAACTTCATGGTTCGCCCTTCGATTCCGCTTTTGTGTGGATGTGTGAGGATGTGTGAGGAGAGTATCAACAAACGATTGTGATCGTGCTGTACTCAAGTGGCGAAGCACGGAAGCTCGGATCGAACACGCGGCGGCCAATAACGAAACACAACGTCATCGTGAGCACTTGCCATACCCGATTGGTTTTGTGTGCTGTCCGCCGATCTGCCCAATGGACGATCAATCGAAACACGCGGTGGCAATGTCGACACAGCGAACGCATCCATCGACCAATCGGGAAACACGATGAGATCACTCGCGATCGGATGATTGGTCGTGTGTGCCGTGTCGACGTCACCACCGCGTGTGTGTTGTTCTTTCTGTCATGTGTGTTCAGATCACTCGTGATCTGATGGTGGATCAGATCCATGACAATATGTACACCATACACGTGATGAACCGACCCATCACGAAACGCAAGCCGGCCACTCGCGATCGGGTGATAGATGCTGTTTGCTTCCCCAATAACAGCGCCGCTTATCTGCCCGACGGATGATTAACCAATGCACGAGGCGACAACGCATCCAACCGACCAATCGCGAAACAACAGAAGATTACTTGCGATCGGATGATTGATCATGTGTGCTGCACCGAAGATCAACCCGCCGGCGAGCGACCTGTTTATTTACCCACCTGACAGTCCTCGACCTAACCGTCGATCGGTCAGGAAATCTGCCAGGATCAACTGATTGGTCGACAGCTCGGTTGGCGATTGCTCTGCTGGTTGATCAACCACCACACCAACCGCCAACCGAGCAGCCGATCAACCAATCGACTGTTCTRTGCTAATTGATMGTGGAGAACGATCGCGGARAATCCTCAAGGCAAATGATCATGTGCACGATCGAAACCGGCGAACGAAACGCACAACCGATCGGAAAAACGTCGATCCCGATCTTCGAACGAATAAAAAGCACTTCATCACAATCTTGTTATACATCGAACCTCGTATCTCATCGAACCATGCTGCCCATGGAACCTGGCCCCACATCAAACCTCGGCGGGCGTCGAACCTCGTCGAACGTCGAACTTTGGAGGACGCAGGGTCGTCGATACTTGACGGTCACTGAACGGCGAACGTTGAGCACCCACCACCCCACGCGTCGCCGGCACTGTTCTCATGATCGGAACGTGGCCGTTCCAACCAAGCTGATCGCGCAATCAAACATCGGAAGAAGTTGGGATCCCGGCGAGCTTGTGCAGCTGTTCGAACACGCTTCTCAACCCCGGTGCGCAAGCACAGCCAGGGACGTGGAAAATTAGAAGTCCGCCGGGATCCGAACTTCAAGAAATTGCTGGACGGCGAGTTTGGCAGACACGTGTGCATCTCCCATGCAATTTCGCCAAGTTCGGATCCCGGCGAACTTCATGCAGCTGTTCGAACACGCTTCGCAACCCCGGTCCCCAACCACAGCCTGGGACGTGTAAAAATTGGAAGTCCGCCGGGATCCGAACTTGAAGAAATTGCTGGACGGCGAGTTCGGCAAACAGGTGTATGTCTCCCATGCAATTTCGCCAAGTCCGGATCCCGGCGAACTTCATGCAGCTGCTCGAACACGCTTCACAACCCCGGTCCGCAACCATAGCCTGGGACGTGGAAAAATTATGAAGTCCGCCGGGATCCGAACTTCGAGAAATTGCAGGATGGCGAGTTTGGCAGACAGGTGTGTATCTCCCACGTAATTTCGCCAAGTTCGGATCCCGGCCAACTACAGGTTCCTGCTGGCCTGCGGATTCAAACCTCGCTCGCACTATTCCTTGCACACTCGTCGAGTCTGGACCTCGGCGAACCTCGGATCCGTGATAATGCGAAGTCCGCCGAGATCCGGACTTCTACTGCACCGTTCCTCGCATAGACGTCAAGTTCGCACCCTGGCGACTTCACTTGTCTTAATGTGCGGGTTCAGAACGCGGGTTTCTAGCTCCCGGGGTTTGGCACAACTTTGTATTTGAAAAAATGTGTAGCCCGCCGGTTGATTCTCTCCCACGGTCTCGAGAAGTTCGGATCCCGGCGAACACCCTCCCGTGGATCCGGACCTCGCGTGGCAAGTTTGAACCCCGGCGAACTTCGCGTCGCGCATGGTGTGGGTACTGACTGTGTCCTTTCTCGCGAACGGGTATTTGCCACAACTTTTGTTTCGCAAAAGTGCGAAGTCCGCCGGGATCCGTACTTCTCGTGCAAAGGTTCCTCGTCCCCTCATCCGGTTCGCCTGTTTGGCCGTGGATCCGAACCTGCTGTCTTCCTTTCGCAATGCATGTGGCAGGAGATATTCCTTTCGCAAGTTTGGATCCCGACGAATTTGCCAAGTTCGGATCCCGGCAAATTTGAGTTGTTTTCCTTTCGCAATGCATGTGGCACGAGATGTTCGTGCTGGGCCGTGGATTAGAACCTGCCGTGCACGGTTCCTCAGACAATCGTCAATTTCGGATCACGGCGGACTGCGGATTCTATAAAATGCAAAGTCCGCTGAGATCCGAACTTCCCGTGCACGGTTCGTCGGAAAACCGTCGACTTCTGACCCCGGATTGCTTCACCTTTCGGGTGGTGCGGGTTCTGACTGTGGACTTCCCGGCGACCAGTGGATTGCCACAACTTTTTATTCGTACGAAATTGAAGTCCTCCTGGATCCGAACTTCTTGGCAGTTTTGGACGTCGGGTTTGGGAGACAGCTTCGTCTTTCCCGCGCAGACTCGCCAAGTTCGGATCCAGGTGAACATGTCGCACAGCGTGTTTGCGGCTGGCCCGCGGGCCGGTAGATGTGAACACCGACGAAGCCGGCCACCCGAAATCGGATCTTGGGGCATACACCGCATCTAATGCCATGGGTCGCACATCGCGAGACATAACAAGTTTATGAGTGTCTCCGTGCCCGTGTGTGTCGTCGGGCATGTGCGCGTGGTGTGCAGGTTGCGTGATGGAGGGGACCTTCTCGACACCACGCATCTTCAAGTCAATCTTCTCGAGACCACAGATCATGAGTGTCGAGACACACATTCGCTTAGCAGAACCTTTTCGTCCTTGTGCGAAATCCGTACGACATTTCAACGGTGTGACGACGATCCACGGAGCGACCGCAGAGGACTTCGACGAGGACCCATGGATGACCGTCGTTCCGTGCAGGGACACACATCTTGACGACTGGGGCGAGGGCAATTGGGCCAGTATGGAGAGTCACTGCCCTTGGGCAAGCCAGTATAAGTTCTGGAATATGTTGGAGTTCGGGGACCTCATCCCACTGCCTGACGCCGTCCTCGGACATAAGTTCCTTAACCATATGCGGAAAGCACTAAGCTGCATTAGCCGCTATTTCAGTCGCCTCGAGTGCCACAACGTCAGGTCGTCGCCACGAACTTGGGGTGGCTCGTGGAAACAAGAGTTGGTGGACTGCGCTCGTCGCTGCTCGTTCCTGGAGCAGTATCCGCTCCGTGCCCCCGGGATTTTTCCACGAGCTGTGTCGTACTGCTGTGTGCGGTTGTCTGTGTCCGGATCTGATTTCGCCAAAGTTCTGTGTGACGCTGCTTCGAACAAGAGCAGGAAACTCGTCGACGCAGTTGTGCTCGTGTCGCGCAACGAGGTTGTGATTGAAGGGTCCAAATTCGTGCCGATGCGTGGGCCTGAACGTGTGGATGGGTGGCCAGATTTGGTGATAGCAGGTCAGATTCGAAACTATTCATTGTTTCGTGAGGTTGAGGAGAAAGCGACTGACATACAGGACTGCATAGGAAACTCCTTGGCACGACCGGGGGTGTTTGTTAGGATGAAATACATGTTCGTTTTTTCGGAGAGTGCATCGGTCGACGAACCGCAGACCCACGTATACGGATCGTCACTGAATGCTTTGTTTGGCTTCGGTTCACGACGTCGTCCCGGGGGATCCCCAAATGTCACCGCATCCGAACCGGTCTTTAGTCCTTCTGTTTGAGGGAAAAGAATGGCGAGGGACGAGATGCGGTTGTGCTGCCTAACATGTCAGATTTGTAGGACTGCACAGAAGTGTGAGACTCTGCGGTTGCAGGTACACGCTGCGCCGCGCACTTGTCGTGCAAATCCCTGGTCGTCGTTCGGTTCATTGACATGACGAAAGTCATGTTGGACGTCCGTCTCTGACGTCTCTTGCCATGTCGTGCCCCGGCGAAGTTCGGATCTCGGCGAACTTCGCGTTCTGGCCTCTCCGTTAATTTGTCTCTGTTGTCATTGGCGTCAGGCGGGCCACGCGAAAGACCCATCACCGCGGAAGGATCTGCCCGTAACCGGTTTTCGCCCGTCCACCATCAACATGTGCCAAACAGTCGGTCACTGTCGTAGCCAGATGCCAAAAGCACTCTTAGAGATCCCCGTCGCAAGGTCGCGCGAGCTTCACGTTTCCTGAAACCTGTTGGAGATCCCGGTTGGCGGGCCCTCTTGTTGGAAATCCCGCTGGCACCGTACTAGGACACCTTGCTAGGACCCCAACTTTCTGTCTGTCTCTCTCGCAGCCTCCTGAAGTTCGGATTCCGATGAACTTCCTGTGACGCCTATGTATTGAACGGGCGCTGGGCTTGATGATCCCCCGTGGATTCCGACACGAGTCAAACCCTGATCCACAACTGCTCCTCCAGGGACTCATACAATGTTGTCGCGGCTGCTCGTTCAAACTTGGCTTCATCCAATGCCAAGCTGCGCATATCAGAAGAAGTTCGGCTTTCGGCGAACTTGTCCTTCTCAAGCGGCCTTTTGTGTTAGTGCGGCCTTTCCGGGTCGTGGTTCAGTCCAATCTATGTTTGCCTGACGTCGTCTCTGCCTGTCACATTTTCCTGAAGTTCAGATCCCGGCGAACTTCACGTTTCCGTGGGTGCGTTGGTTTGACTTCGGACAGACACTTTTAGTACGGATCTCGGCGAACTTCGCGTCCTGAACTGTCCGGGTTCCAATCGCTAAACGGAGGACATTGCCCCGTGCAACGTCGGCTTTGTGCGTCACCACCCGTCCATTCCCGATCCGGTGGACATCCGTGTTCCGGAAAAAACCGACGTGGTTGTCGCCCGGCTGCATGAAGCGTGTGCCCTTGTAAAGAATGATCTCGTTGCAGGTAAGAGGTCATTGCTGGTCTTCGCGTTAGAAGTTCGCCGGGATCCGAACTTCGAGGTCCTCGGATAGCATCATGTGACCGACGTGTTGAGGGCAAGGTGTGCCTCCTCTGTTTTTCGCCTGCGTTGTGCTTTGACTGCCTTTTGACGCTCGTTGGTGTTTTATTTGTTTTCTGTTGTCGTCCGCAGACAATATGTCTTCGTCCAGGGGCGAAGGGGAGCCTACAGCGACCTCCGGGATGGGATCTGGGAAAGATTCTACAAAACGGTCGTCTATGACCTCGAGGACGTGGTCCGACCACGCTAGGTCGAAATGGTTCGTCGACTGGTGCTGTGCTGATGCTACGAACCCGGTCCAACAACCGTGTGGTCCTGTGATCTTCGTCGAAGCCAACAAGCGCCGCAGGGTTCTGGGGGCTGTCTTGCAGTGGGAGAATGCTAAAGGTAGTCGTCGACGGTTTTACATGAAAAATGTGTACGGTTCGAAGGGGAACGTCGTCGCCGGTGCCAAGGGGGCAGTTCTCGACATGTGTTTGTTCGAGGGGTTCGGAGCGGGTGCTGCGAACACCCCGTTCTACAACAACCTCCGGGGGCAGGGCGGGTTTGTTTTGGGTTGCGAGTTCTTCGACCTGTTGGAGGACAAGGGCATCGCCTTCGACGTCCCTTGCGAAGTCGGTCCCGACCTGGAACTGTCAATTCCTTTGCAGTCGTGCGGTGGTTGTGAGTCGAGCGGGGCAGCGAGGGAGGGGGGGGATCTGGGTTCCGGGGAGGCTACACATGTGCAGCGGGAGGATGCCAGAGGTCAGTTTGACGACAGCGAAGATGAGGTGACACCGCGTCCGCTGTTTTCACCGTCGAGGGAAAGAGACAGGTCCGTGCTGTCCATACCTGGGGTTCGGCAACAGACCGCAGCGGATCCCGGAGAAGAGGGAGTCCTGTGTGGGTCTGACTTGGAGCCCGCCGAGGGCCATGGCGCGGAAGGCGAGGCCGTGGGCGGGGAGGGAGCGCAGGGCACTCCCCCAAAAAGGAGGGGAGAATGTGCAGAAGAGTTGGTGGGCTCTTCGAAGAAATAGAAGACTAAGACCACGAGGATTGCAGGAGAGAAACGGAAGGGGAGGGGGGTGGAAGAGGGCCACCCGAGTAGCAAACGTCCAGCTTCGAAACACAAACAGCCTGAGTCGGGACCTTCTTCACCACGGCCTGCCATCGACGTGGACGCCAGGTACTTCCTGGAGTACAAAGACGGCGTCAGGACAAGGCGGGAGTTTGAGATCAGCCCGGCTCAGATCGTTGACATAAGGGAGTGGGAGGATCTTTACAACCAGCGGTCGCTAGATCCCGTCCTCGTGGAAACCATAAGGGAAGCAATGAGGTCTGCGTTCGAAAATAAAGAACAGACGTACGAGTTGCCGGTCTTCAAGCTCGCACCACTGGGGCTTCAAAAACCAACTCCTGGGACCAAGGCA
>BFEA01000073.1:2033135-2047961 GCA_003427395.1 Chara braunii | reverse complement strand
TCTCAAAATTTTTGATTATTTTCCTCGCATTGTAGCTGATTCTTGTTTTTTTTTGTGGGTTGATTGTGCAGTATTTGGATCGTCAAACATCACATAGGCGGTCGGGTAGGAATTGGAAGTCCATGGTGGGAAATGTTGTGGTGGATGGAGTTCCGAGACAAGTGGATGGAGCAAGTTGTAGTGTGTTCATGTTGATGTATGCGACGTTGTTGCAACATGGAGATCGACCGCCTTTCCGGTTCTCTTGTAAAGATATTCCGCTTCTTAGACAACAATTAGCATCATGTGTCTTAGAACATCGTTGTCTTTGATAGATTTGATTGACTTCGAAACTTTTTTTTAAGGTATTTCATTCGTTGATCGTTAAATTTCATAAATCGAGACATTATTCAACTGTCCTTCTGCCAGAGGCATTGCTTTCTTTTATCGTTCCGAGTTCGCGTTATCTACGGCAAGCTCAATGCATGTCCTGCGTCATGTATGGGCTTTGTAATCTATGTCACGTAATGTTCCATGTTCCGAATTCTGTTCAAGTTGAAGT
This sequence comes from Chara braunii, assembly GCA_003427395.1. NCBI lineage: Eukaryota > Viridiplantae > Streptophyta > Charophyceae > Charales > Characeae > Chara > Chara braunii. The sequence goes on along the minus strand of BFEA01000073.1, from coordinate 2,047,420 downwards.
ATTGTGTTCCATGTTTCGAATTCTGTTCAATTGGAAGTGTAAACATGATTGTGAAACTGGTTGGTGGATGAACGAGAAATCTCATCTTATGTGAAATTGGTCAGTGGATGCCCAAACCTTCTTTGCATGACCATTTAAAATGCGGATATTCATCGTGATGGAGCACAATTTAATCTAATTCAATCTAATTACATTGCTAATTTTATTTACAAAAAAGTTCAACAACTATGGATGTCAGCAAACTTTCGCATTTGGGGCGACTGGGCGGGCATGCCCATGTACAAACACTGCAGTCAAAAATGAATTCGTAAGAAAGAGGACAGTGTCACAATATAGTTACTGTATCTTTCATCACATTTATGAAATTGAAGTTTGACAAGTTAGGATCACGGCACACTTCCGCACAGGGTTCCCTTTGGCGTGCCAATCGTTGTTCGTTTATGAAGTTTGACTAGTATGGATCCCAACACACTTCCCCACAGGATCACCAACATGTTTTTGAAGTTCAACAAGTAAGGATCCCAACACACTTCCACATTTGGGATTTCATTTATGAAGTTTTACAAGTATGGATCTCAGCACACTTTTGCATGTGGTTAACCCCTGGATGGGCATCCCTACGTTGCTTAAGCTACAACCAAAATTAATTCGTTAGAAAGAGGACACAGTATAATGTCCTATTTTAACGAATAACGTGTTCTTGTGGATGACCATGACCACTTCTTTTCATCTGCGACGCCATCGCTATCTTTTGGACCATAGTTAGCCTTTCACTGGTTAACGTGGCGTTTCTAATACGAGTGGTTGCTTAAGATGATTCTACAGCTGTGTATTGGGTTCATTCCCAGTTGCTGTTCACTGTGTGCTTTGCTTGCAGTCCGCTGTGTGCTTTGTGTGCAGTCTTTTACTTCTACTATTAAGGGTCGTAACCAACTGGGCGATTGTACCCAGCGGAGGTGGCGGCTTAATCGTGCAAAGGGATTACCTGCGAAGGCAAGAAGCAGATAACGAAGAAGAAGAGTACGGCTGTTGATTGTGATTCGAGAGCGTTTCGAGATGAGCGAGGAAGGAGAATCAAGGCGTGGGAATGAAGGTGGTGGAGCGCTTCCGCCAGACAGGCGAAGATGTTACAAATGTGGGGAAAGCGGACATTTCATCCGGGATTGTGCGGAATTTTGGAGAGCGAGGGCGCAAGGCAGGGCGTTTGTGCCTTCAGCACCACCACCTGTGACACAAAGCAGGATGGGGAGAACGACATCAGGTGTGGAGAACGCTGGTCCTCGGCGAAGTCGTTCGGCAGATAGTAGCGGAAGCGAGCGAAGTGTCGAGAATACGGATATCCTCATGCGGGAGTACTTCGTATAGGTGGATGAGGAAAGACGGGAGCGAATTGAATGGGAAAGGGAGGCGGAGAGAAGGAGGTTGGAAGACGAGGCGTGACGCGAAAAAGAAGCAAGGAGAGCGCTGAGAGAAGAGCAGAGGTTGCGGCAAGAGGAGGAAAGAGATGCCAGTTTGATTCGTATTATTCGTGGTGAAATGAAAAAGGATCGGATGGAGGAAATAGAAAGATACGAACCTAAAGGAAAGAGGCAAGGGAAGTTGGGGAGTCGGGTGGATCCTGCAGAAGAGGAAAAAGAACGATTACGGAGATGGATTGCACAACGAACTATTGGGAGCATAGAGTCTGAAGATGAGGAACTGGAGGCTCTTTGTAAACAGGCGGCGAAATTGGAACTAGCGAAAAAGAGGAAACGAGGACCTGAAGTGTCGATTGGGAATATTCCTCCAATGACTACTCCGGAGAAGAGAACAAGTATGAGGATTTCTGAGGAAGCGAAGGCTCGCATTGAGTCAATCAGAGGTGACTTAACGAAGGATGTGGCGGCATCCAGTACTCCGTCAAAAATTGACTTATCGCTGAAGCATATTATGGCATCGTGCGGACCAGGCGGCAAAGAGAAGTTTGAACAGGAGTGTCATGAATTCTACGATGCACTTACCATTGAGGAATTGAAGGAAGCGTGCCGGCGAGAGAAAGAGGCCTATGGGAATCGAGAGTTAGCCATTAAACGGCTGATTACTCGGAGATCGGCAGTAGCCTACGATCCTTCGAATATTCCTCTACCGGCAACACCCCGCATCACCGGAAAGTCCAGCAAAGGAGTTGTGATCAAAGAGGAAGTCAAAGTTGGGACTTCCGAGTCGGACCAATCCTTCAGCGAGGACGACTCTGAGTGAGGTGTTTGTCGTCGCGACGACCTTTTCAAGAGAGCGAGTGAGCTTAGTGATCTACGTCGACTACAACTAGGTAAGGATAAGAATGTGGAGAGGGAGTTTAGAGCAGTGGTGATAAGCTTGATTATGTTGGGAAAGGTGGAATGGGGGCAGAAATTTGTGAACTACTAGAATGATGAGTTAGCTAGAGGGACCTTCGACTTGGTTGAACCGAAGAACTGTGTATACGTATTGCTATCCCCTTGGCAGAAACATGTGTACATTGGTTTGACTGAGAGGAATCTGTGGACACGATGGCGGGAGCACTATCGGCAGGGTCGGGGTCGGGATAGACGCGCTAGGACCGTGTACAACTGGCTCGGTAAGGTAGGGGCGCACAAGTACGTTGCTCTCCCGTTGTTCACAAGCACAGATCGCAGAGAATTGGAGGTCGTTGAGTCTGCGCTAATTAAGCATTGGTCTCCCTCGCTGAATGTTAGATCGGTGAGATCGAGGCGAGCTACTAAGAAAGCGAGGCATCGACCAGGGAAGAAAGAACGGAGAAAAACATTTGTTGAAGGGGAGTGGAGAAAGGATGAGCTCAAGAGGGACTGTGGGAAATTGCTTGAGCTGCGCATTGATGGGACGGAGAAGAATACAGTGAGGATTGTCGATTGACTTCGGGAACTAGTACGAAGGAAAGGAGTAATCAGAATTTGGAGTAATGGAGGGAAGGTGTGGTCGGATGGATGGAAGTTAGTTAGGAGACTCTTCGGGGAGACACGGGTGAAGTTTCGACGGGGAAGTAAACCACTGAGGCGATGTAAAAACTTACTGGAAACGGAGGGGGTCGTCTCACTATGCAAAGTGACGGAAGCATCACCGTCTCTATTGACACTGAAAGATGACATGGTAAAAATGTTCAAGAACCGAAGGAGACAAAAGGAACTACACGGAAAGAGTTTGACTGAACTTATCAGATACTATAGCGCAGTAAAAACGTTCACCACGAAGCGCAGTCGAGCGCGAGCACGGTGTATAATCTCGAGAGTGGTTCAGGATAAGTTTGGTTTGAACGTGAGGACGAGAATCATTGTTAAGATTCGGTATGATGACAGGATCAGAAAAAGTGCAGTAATGGGAGTAGTAAGGAAGAAGATTGGTAGTCTGAGTATCGAAGGTGCGCTGAAGGAAATGGTAAAGCGTCGTGCACGTGTTGTTTGGAGAAAGAATCCTACAGTGGGTGATATCCTCCACAACCATCGGCGATTTGCATCGACTCGTGCTTCCAGCTGTGTGTGTGTTGGTATGCCCTACCCTAAGAAGGATGGGCACGTGCATTTCTGACTGAGCGAACTTGAAGATACTTGAGAAATCGTGAAGAATGCGAAGAACATACCTAGGTACGAGGATGGCCAACGAGATGGAGTTCTGAAAGAGGAACTGACAGAGGCGTTTTGTTCATGGGGTGGGAACCTGAAACTCACCAAAGAAGAGCTTAACTGTAGCAACGAAAAAGTCAAACATTGTTTTGTACCGAATCAGGATTTGGGATATAAGAACGAGATGGAGTTGGTGACGACACTAAGGGATAAGATGGAAGGTTTGGTAAGAGTGCCTTTGGATCGGAACCCGGGGGAGACGTTGGTCTTACGCCCACTCGTGTATTGCAAGGGTATGGAAGAAACCTTCATGCTAAGTGATGGGTATCGCTTGTGTTCTATGGACAAAGGACAGTTGCTCTCGTCGACAAAAGATGAATATGAGAGGAGAGGGTTGAATGCTAATGGAAGATGGGACAGTAAGGGTAAATGGGGTAATGCATATGCACTGCCATAAGGATACTGAGACGTATCGCCCTATATGCCCTACCTTCAGTGAGCCATCGGTGAAGGCTTGTAAGACTGTGGCAAAAGGAATCAATGGGCTTCTCTACTCTCTACCTGAATCCGGACATTTCAATTTGAGATCAGTGTCCGGAATGAAGAACAAACTGAAGCAAATGAACAACCGATTAGGAAAGAGTAGACGTGAGGTTAAAATTTTGGGGGCGTCTTATGACATAAAGGATATGTTTAGCCGTCTCCCTCACGCAACAATCAAGGCAGCAGTCGAGTGGGTCGTTTGGTGGTTTTCTGAGAAAGGCTTTGAGGGAATTTTTGTACAGAAGAGAGGTACAGGAGCTAGACTGAGTAAGTGTCGACAGATGGATGGTTGGGATTTTGTCTCATTCGAGTACATTGTTTCTTTTGTTACTTTTGATTTGGGATTCTGTTTCACGAAGGCTTGCGGGATTTTGCTACAGCAAGTGATCGGCATACCAATGGGGAAGAGCTCGAGCCCCCCATTGGCTTGCCTCATGTGTGCGAAGAGCGAGTGGGACTTCCAGATTTCCTTGGGAAGTCAGAAACGTGTCTTTGGGGGCTTGAGATTCATAGATGATGTATCCGTATTTGCAGCATACAACCCAAAGAGGAGGGGGGATAAGGAGAGGGCGCAAAAGGCGCTGGCAAGGTTTGAGGAATGCTATGACAGTGCGTTGACCCTCAAACAGACTGACGGGGGGGCAGAGAGTTGGACCTTCCTAAGATGCAGACTGACGATTCGACGGAAGTTTCCCTTCCTTGGGACGGTATAGATTCCAAAGAATGAACAACAGCTGAGGGAAGGAGTTGAACTGCCTTTTCAGACATTTCATAACTTTCATTCATGGTCAAATAAGAAAGAAAAAATGGTCGTCATCATCAGTGCGTTACATCGAATCGATCAGAACTCATGCATGGGATTGGAAGTTTTTGAATCAGTTCTCCTTTTGAGAATGGAATTGAGGAGGAACCACTATCCGAGATGGTGGTTTGGACGTGCATTGCAGAACTTCAGCCGGGATAAAAGTACAGTGTGCAAGATGATGGCTGCACTGTTCACAGATAACAAATGGGCTGATCCCATTGTATAGATAGCTAGTTTGTGTGATTTGCTTTTGTCAATAGGACTTGTGAATGCTTTTTTCACAGTGAATGTCGATCTGGAAGCAGTAGTTCACTCGGTTTTGTGTTTATTTTCCCGGAATGCATTGGACTGATTTTCATCTTCCTGTTTGTATGGTATGTTAGGTGTCGATTTTTTTATGGGACTTTCCCAGTGGAGAACTCTTTGGAAGCTGTACTTAGCGTAAATATGGACCAGGAAATGTCCTTCTGAAATTGTACTAGTGATTAGTCGGAGGATTTACTAGAAGGGGGTAATATGTATAATAATAGCGTTTTCTACGGGGAGAACTTACCCGGGGCTGTGTCTAGATGAATTTTCTAGAACGGAGTACCGATAGTGAATGGCGGGGTACCACGCCCGGCCTCTTCGCTTACTCGGTTTTGCGGTTTGTACAGATGTGTGTTGTCTTTTCGTTTTTTCAGTCCTGTTGCTTTCAGACGGCGCGTTTTTTTGACGCGTTGGTCTGAAAGGCAGCAGTATCGAAGCGGTTCGAGGCCTCGGATGTGATAGAGTTGACGACGACTTAAAATAGCGAGACAGGTATGAGTTAGTCCTCTTTCGCCTAAGCGGTGTCGGTATGACCAAGGGAGTGATTCGGTTGCGTGGGGAGGTTGGTGGATGGCCATGACCGCTTCTTTTCATCTGCGACGCCATCGCTATCTTTGGGACCATAGTTAGCCTTTCACTGGTTAACGTGGCGTTTCTAATACGAGCGGTTGCTTACGATGATTCTACAACTGTGTATTGGGTTCATTCCCAGTTGCTGTTCACTGTGTACTTTGCGTGCAGTCCGCTGTGTGCTTTGTGTGCAGTCTTTTACTTCCACATGACACAGGGAGAAGTGACGGGGACTTAGAGTCCCTACGAACGCCCGATTTTCGGGCAGCCCTTTCAGTTCAAGGTAAGTTTTTTTTTCTTTTGTTTTTCTTTCCTTTTCTTTTATTTTTTTCTTTAGATTTGTTTCAGATCCTTTTTTTAGATTTTATTTAGATTTTTTTTATTCCTTTTCCTTTTAGATTTCCCACCCCTCTACTTCTACAATCTTACTAAGTGCCCGTTCGTTTTGACGAACGGGCTGCAGCAAGGACTCAAGGAGTGGTGAGCCCGAACCTAGCGCTGTTGAGGCCCAGGTACGAGCGCCTATCAATTCCTTAGCGTTTCAGAACTCGAAGCTAGAGGTGTCGGATAAGTTACCATGGGGGTGACTGGCTGGTGGCAACCAAGTGTTCATAGCGACGTTGCTCGTTGAGCCTCGAGGTTGGGTTTAGCCGGCTGCGCCCCCGAATCAGGCACATCTTCTGAGCCTGATACGGGCGCACACAGGGGAGTGAGTCCCTGTGAGGGTGACTCTAGTTCACTCCTGTGAAGTAGGGGTGGCCGTTCAAAACAAGCTGCCTTGCACAGAGAAACGAGAGGGGGGGTAAGAAAAAAAAAAAAAAAAAAAAGGGGGAGAAAAAGAAAAAAAAAAATCCAATACCCAGCTTGGCTTACAGGGACAGTCTGTGGGGCAAGGACTCTGGCCTTCACAAAACCACCCACCTAGCACCTGTCTCTTATACACATCTAGATGTGTATAAGAGACAGCTCCTATATGGTGACGCTAGTGTTTATTAAAAGAAAAAGAAAAAAAAAAGAAGAGTAATGGCCACGAACGTGGCCGCAGGGTTAGGTTGGATACAGGGAAAAGAGAAGAAGAAGAAGAGAGAAGGAAGGAAGGGGAAAAAAAAAAGGTAACGGCCGCGAATGTGGCCGTGGCCGTGGAACAGGTGTAGCCCCTAGAAGCTTCTAGGGGCTGACAAGACTGCGCCTGTTCAATTTGGGCATGCAGTCCTAAAATGGCTTGGTACTGCCATTTTGGACTGCGCCTGGCCGTGGATGGCGGCCAGGTGCATTACTAAAGCCAGGGACTTGATGTTCCTAGTAGAACATGAAGATTCCCAGCCCTCGATCGAAGTTCAGATCGAGGGCTAGGCTCAGCCCCGTTTTTTGGTTGAGCCTCAAGTGGCTGCCCACCACTCCAGACCAGCTATAAAAGCAGGGCTGGCCACCAACATCCTCACTCAGTTGAGGTGCTGCCCACATTCTGATTGAATGTGGAGTAGAGAGCAGCTTTATGCTGCCAGAGTGCTGAGGGCCAGCGAGTAAGAGGAGGAGTGGAGTGGAGGTCTGCAGTGAGAGAGGAGTGGGGGCTACCATAACCACCACTTCACTTGGTGAAGTATAAGGGAGGTGTTGCTGCTGCCATAACCGCGGTCGTAGAAAGCAACGAGAGGAGGCGCTGCCTGTTTGGTGCGGCAGCGATAGTGAGTTTTTTTGACAGCGCAGGGGGGATGCTGTCCGCTTGGTGAGGCAACGACAGTGCTTTTGGTGGTGATGCGGAAGCGCTGCCGAAATTTTTCGGCGGCGGCAGTATTGTTGATAGCAGCGCGGGAGCGCCGTCGGATTTTTTGGAGGCATGGGTACGGCGGTGCATCCGGTGGGACCATGCTGTTGAAATTTTGGCTTGGCGGCAACCTTTTTGAGGGGGAGGTGCTGCCAATTTTTTTCTGGCACAGCGGTGGGGTACCGGTTTCGACGGCGCGGCGAACGACAGTCCCGCTTTTAATTTTTGATGTGCACGGTTATGGTGGACTATTCTTTCATGATCCGGCGGTAGTATGGACACTGATGCACATTTGGGATTGTGCGGCAGTGGTGTGTGGACCGGCACCATGAAGAGAGTGAGGAATGAGTGCACGCGGCAGTGACTATTGGGGCTCGCGGCACATGCGTTTTTCACCGCGGTCACCTTTATTTTTTTGCGGCGCGCAATGCAAGTGGTTTTTTAGTTCTGGACCATCTGGTATTGCAGGCGATGATGTGGGATCGAACCGGGTCGCTTGGGATCAATTTGGGACCAAGTGGGATCAACGTGGGGTGCGAACGCAGTTGTTTGAGCTGGTGCGGATTGTTGAGTTGGTTTGGCGGTATCCTTGGTGGTCAAGGAGCGATTGAGGCTGCATTGGAGAGGTTCTGAAGGTGAGACGGGGATTATGGTGCAGTGGAGCGGCCACAACTGGGAGAGTTGTGAGCCACACACTTTGGACTTCGGCGACCGTTGTTTTCTTCTGGTCAGAACATCGAACGGCTTCCTTGAGTGAGCCGTTTCAACTTCACTCAAGGTCAGTTTGACTTAGACCCCTTCACACCTGTGTGGACCCACAGTTTGTTTGACCCTGTTCTTTGAATGTTCACTGAAAAGGTAAAGAAAATGTGTGTTTGCGTGTGTGAATGAGAGTCTGACGTGAGTTCGGGTTTGCTTTGTTTTCCCTTGAACTTGTTGTTTGGTTTGATGTGCAGGTAGGTAGAAGGATGCTTGCAAAGGAGATTGATTATGCCTATTTGAGATGAAGAAAAAGATTATCCCTCCTTCTACCTTCCACCTGCCTGCCCGTCAAAAGAACTTGTTGTTTTGAAAAATATTACTCAGCATGTGTCGTAGAATGAATTCAGTTCAACTTGAAATACAGCAGATAAGGTCAAACGGGTTTAGCTTTCTGCCCAGGATTGACCTTTTCTATCCCGAACAACCTTATCTACTTATACTTGTCCTAAAGATTATCGTTGTCTATCTTCTTTAGTTTTTTTCTAAGTTACCCAGAATTTATGAATAATGAGAATAAAAGAAACGTACTCATGGCGAACACAGTTTTTCTCTCTAGGAAGCATCCAAGGCGGGGGGGTTCGTATGCTTTCGGAGCCGGCCCTGTTAACGACTTGGAGTGGACCCGATTCGTCGGGGGTGGTACTCTGCCGACTCGGTGGTGACGGCTCAACCTTTGAGATCCGAGTCTTCGGGCTCGGGCGAGGGGAAAGAGTATCCACAAGACCACTTCCTAGAGGGATAGGTGTGTGTCGGAGGCAGAAGAAGCCCCAGTCCACAAGAAGAAGTAGGTAGTGAAGGTGATGGTTCTCTTTGCGCGGTCATAATGACTGCGTGTTTTGAATGACCTAATGATGTAGATGGGTACTCCATCATTCGTGGAACAGAAAGAGTAATTATTACCCAGGAAGACAAAGCGACCAACAAAATTATTACGCTCCTCCGGCTAAGTTATATATGTCGCGGAGATGTGATCGAAGCGAGAGTTCAAACATCGACTGGGAACCAGATCACTTGTTGATCTGCATGGTACTGATGGTATTTACTCGTAGAAACTGTTCATGACGAATCTCCCGTCTTTGGACGACGGTATAATTGTCTCTTCGGTCATGTAGGCAGGGAAAGATAACTTGGGCAGATCATTTTAACAAGTCAAAATCGAATCTTGTGTGATTGGATATAAAGTGTATTGCTTTTATTTATTTATCTTGTGGTCGGAGAGTTATAAAGGGACTAGGATTATATTGTGGGTTTCACGTTTGGTTGAGACCGTCCTAGTCGACCGACGTTCGTTCGTACCGAGGAGATCAGCGCCCTCGGGAACGGACAACGTTCGGGTCCTCTTGGCGTTAACCAAGCGTACCTATACTCCAGCGAGCGAGCAAACGCCCTCGACTGACCTACCTCTGCAATTGCATGTAAAAGCTTTTGCACGTGGGTCAGTAGCTCGGTAGGGATACGCCCCTGAGGGTGGTGACAGCCCCTTAGGGAAGGTAAGATGTGCCCCACGAAAACCTATCATGTCGTAGGGGATCGTGGGGAGTACAGTTGGCGCACCCGGCTAGAGCGGCGAAGGGACAATGCAACCGTGTCCGTCTCGGCGGTTTGCGGGATTATTTATGCATCGTCCTAAGTTTCCTCTTGATTTTGTTTTGTTTTAACTCCTACGTGACATAGCCGGAAGGGCCCTCGCTCACGTGGGGGCCAATGCGCTCGACACCGCTACTATAGACTTTTTTTCTTCGGGATCACAGATTACAAGTAGAGGCATCCCCGATCCCGTAGGCCTGCGAAACAAATGGCCCGATCTAAGACAGAACTGAGGCGTCTGCCTCTTGATCTCCGGATCTAAACTCTCCTCTCCTGACAGGTATAACCCAATTATCCGATACTTTCCTTCGTAAAGGTTAACTAAAAACTGATCCGTTCATCTCGGTTTAACCATGGTAAGCGTTGCTGTAGCTATCTACCGCTTAGAGTCAATCGGAATTCGAGACAGTCCAACCGCAACTGCGTTCTTAGTGTCCGAGACCCTCTCAACTGTATAGTCATAGAGTCAGATCCTAATCAACCATCGCGCGATAGTGGGATCTGTCAGACTAAAATCCTTTTGCAAGACCGAAGCAACAGTTGTGGGATGTACTTGTAAAATAAATCGTCTCCTATATATGTAATGTCTGAACACGTCTAAGCAATGCAGAACTGCTAACACCTTCTTAAATTGAATGTAGTTGCGTTCAGTAGTGTTCAGCGTACGACTCTCAAATCTCAGCGGTCTCTCCTTACCTTCAGCATCCTTCTGAGAAACCAGTCCTCCGACTGAACAGGGCCCAGCGTCCATAGATACTATGAAGGGTCTGTTCATTTCGTCCTCGAAGAACAAAACACCTAGGATTCGCCTTCCTTCTTTAAACTCTTCCTTGAGAGTTAGCGTGCCAAGTTCTTGGGGAGAATCACACAAGAATCGTTCAGTTTTCCGAAGGAGAATCCTTAATAAAGGTTCCGCCTTCTCCGCGTATCCACGTATGAAAATTCGCCAATAGCCTACGACTCCCAGGAACTGACGAACTTCGGTGACACTATGCAACGACAACGGCCAATTCAGGAGTTTATCTAGCTTCGAGGGATCTGCTTGTCATCTTGTCGGATCACAAATAAACCCTAATATCTTGATTGATGAAACCTCCCATCTGTTTTTCGTTCCATTGACCGTCAGATTTGCATCGTCTAGTTGCTCCAGAATCGCGTAGATGTTGGTCAAGTGCTGCTCTACGAACCTCCCGACGCCAGGTGCGACCTTCGTCTCGCCTTTCAGTACCGACCCTTTTATCGAAAAATCATCCAAAAATACTACAACTTTCTCAGGAATGGAGTCTTTCAGAACAGCTACCATAGCTCTCGGGAAGACAACAACTCCATTAGTCCAACCCATAGGTACCACCATCATCTGCACTAATCCAAGAGGTGTATGCATGGCAGTGAGATGTCTATCTCTAGGATCTAGAGGTATTTCATCATAACCTAAAAATAGATCGCAGACAAAGAAGATTGATCTGCATGCCGCTCCCTCCGCTAATAGATCAGCGTGCGGTATAGACCCGACATTCCAGATGGTGATCGCATTCACCTTTTGAAGATTTTGAATCCAATGGATCTTCCCATTAGGTTTCCGTAGGAAGAACCACCTGTACGTGTAAGCGCTATCAGACGGTTTTGTCCTCGACTTCCACTATGCATTCTTCTTCCTCTGTGAGTAGCGTCGCGTACTTTTTCTTGTGGAATCGCAGTGTGCGACTCGCGAGGCTGGCTGGCTTGCGTGTGCCAGCAGCCGCCAAGGCCGCTCTGTTCTTCGGATCGTGAGGCTCAACTGTCTAGATCATAATTCGTCCACCATCCGAACGCTTAATAAAAAGCATCAGGCTTCCGTCCGGCCACTCTATCGTGACCGCATGAACATGACTTAGCCACGTCCGGCCCAGCAACAACTTAGAACTACAGTCCTGGATAGCAAAGACGGGCATCGTTGTACGTAGCCCTTCGTCTGGGAGCTGTGCTCACATGGCGGTGGTGGGATAGAATCTGGACACAGTTAGCCACAGGTTCCAACTGACCATGGGACTGGAGAGCCATATTGTGTAAAACATGGTCCTTCCCCACTGACAACACTTTTGAAAACAATATGTTCAAGCTGGGAAGGAGAGCTGTCATGTGGGCCCTCTGGAGAAAACGTTGTATCTTGGCAATAGAGGGGGTCCGCATAGCGGGGGAGGAAGTAACAGACATGATAAAACAGTTCATCCAACAAGAGCTCAGGGCACAGTGGCAAAAAGTAAAAAACCAATTGGATCTATTTCAGACACCCAAGGACATAGAACAAGCAATTCAACAATTCTCGGGGGATTGGTTGGGAAGTGAGAACGGGGGCTGGTTCACCTCCATTAAATGGGACAGCGTACCTGCTCAGGAATGCCACAAAGACGAGCTCAGGAGAGACTATTCTATCAGCTTCAGAGATTGGACCATGGTGGGATAGGAGATCCCACTGCGACCACCCACCGATTTCCCAGATCCGTTCCCACCCCACCAGTTGGCAATGGTCGACATGCAATGGTATGGCGCAGAGTGAGCGACGTGGATCTGAAGCGGCAGCGGACTGAAGCGGGCGAGGTGCTTTCCCCTAGATAGCAGTAGATAGGGTGGTGGAAAGGGCCTCCTGAAACCAGCAGGGTTGATCTTCATCAGAATTCGGAGGTAAGGGAGCCAGGAAGAGATAGCAGAGATCTCGCGCCTGGTTCAAGGTGAAGAGGCTCCCCCCCTCCTGCTCAGTCAATCCCCTGGTCTTCAGGGTAATCAATGCTGGCAGGATTATTCTACATTTTTTCTGAGGTGACTTAAGGTGATTTGAATTTTGCCTATGTAAGGGACGCTGGACCCGGTTTCCAGCAGGCGCTGCTCCCCACCAATAGATGGAGCCCCCCAAGTGTTAGCGGTGTCTGCTCTTACCAGCACCGCTAGCACTGACGGGTGTTGAAAAAAAAAAAAAAAAAAAAAAAAAAAAAAGCCCTTCGACCTCGATAGCTGCCTTGTGACATACCCCAGAGATCTTCTGCTTTCTTCCGTCAGCCATTTCTATCTCAAATAGGTAGGACCTGTCCAAGTTTAATCCTAATCGTACGGCGAGTTCCTCGTCTATGATGACGGCCTCACTGCCATTGTCAATCACTCCTTGGAGAACTATCTCGTCATTGAGAATAATCTCCATTGTCCCACTTCCTAGGATGTAAAACTCGTCCGGAGGCACACCTTACATTCCATCCAAGAATATTGTGGCTGCACGCTCGACTTTAACGCTTATCCGCGATACTGCTACGGTAGGCGCCTCTTGTCTAGGGGCCATCTGAACTTCATCCCCTAAAGGAACACGACTCTTCCTCGTAATCATCTGAAGTTCATCGCGAGCTGGTCGTGTAACTGTTTTGGTGTCTTTTTGTTCTCTGCACTGCCGCCATGCATGCAAGTTTTCCCCGCTTCCCGCTAGGACCCATGCCATTTTCGCCCTCCTTCTCTTCGCACCTTCTTTCCTTCACCCGTAAGTTCCCACAACTGTTTTTCATCCCGTCTCTCTCACGCTTCACCCTTTTCCTTTTCGTTTGAATCTTGGTCCTGTTTCGCGCCACTTTTCTCAATCTCCTACTTCCCATCTTCATCCCCATATCGGAACTCCCTACCGGTCCTCCTCAAAACATTCGAAGCTGCGAGTCGACGTTGTGTAAGGAGGATACTCCCTGCACGTGGTGAGCTGATTGGCTGCGAAGGAACCTGCGGGGATCAATATGACTTTCCTTGGGCGGTTATCTCAAACTCCTTCACCCCTTCCTTTCTCCACCCCACCCCACTCTTCTCCATCTTCTATTTCCCTCTTCACAACTATAAAACCCGCAAGCGCGCCCGAAAAACTCTCTCTCAACCCATTTGCCAACTTTAGGGAAGTCGTGGCTTGGTGATGCGCAAGTAGCGAGTCGGAAAGTCCAGACGAATCGACTGCAGTATATGCATGGCTGTGCGTCGAGTGGCCGCGACGAACTGCGAAATCTGGACAGAGGTTCAGTTGGCGGGGTGACGATCACTGTGGTTTGGACTCTTGGAGGTTGGTACGTGGCGGTCGGGATCGTCAGTACCTGAGTGAGAGGAATGTGTGTATACGAGTGGTTGCATGACCAGAGGCCATGATCAGAGAGCAGACGGTCGGTGCGCCTTGATTTCCGGATCCTTCTTCTTTTTGTTTTTCGAAAACTAAGTCCACGGTGAATAGCCGGGTGCTCCCCCTCAAGACTGTCTGTATGATCAAAGTTTGCTTCCTCTCTCCTAAGTTCCCTTCTTCGTTCAAGCTCTCTCTCTCTCTCTCTCTCTCTCTCTCTCTCTCTCTCTCTCTCTCTCT
>BFEA01000073.1:1978766-2002987 GCA_003427395.1 Chara braunii | reverse complement strand
CACACCATGAAGACCTGGTGCAGCACCTCATCAACACACCATGAAGACCTGGTGCAGCACCTCATCAACACACCATGAAGACCTGCGGTGCGTCGTCGTATAATTCATGCCAGCACAAAGCCAGCGCTCAACCCTCACAGCAGCGTCGAGCCAGTCGCGTCGTCAATACATAAAGTCAGCATTGACCGCAAGACAGAAAGACTCTCAAAGCCAGGGAAGTCAGCTCTTATGTAGTGTTGACTCGAGGTCTGGACCCCGGATGCTGCGCCTCCTCAGCCATCAAGATCTTGATGCGAGCTAAGTCTCAGATCAGTCTGAAACCGAATTCCCTCCGGCCTGAATGCTTGTCTGGGTACCTGCCCACAACAAATGAATGTATCCAACCAAGGGCCTGGGCGAGGCACCTTTGGCTCCACAGTTGATTTTGACCCTTGAATTTCCTGTGTGCAGCRCTTGGTCACACAGCCGAAYGTGACAGACTCAGGCCTGGGCGTGTCTTGGTCACACAGCCCAGCACAGCATACTCAGGCCTGGGCGTGTCTTGGTCACACAGCCCAGCGCAGACCCTCAGGCCAGGGCGTGTCTTGGTCACACAGCCCAGCGCAGACCCATTTCAGGTCTGAGTTCTGAGGTTGAGTTCTGAGCCCCGGCCCCCGGTTACTTATAAACAGGATTACAGCACTTCACACGGGGCCATGCTAATCTTTTCTGTATCATTCCAATTTTAACGGATGTCCCAAAGGACTGTGGCCGTGTGACTACCCTGAGATATCATCATTAATCTGACCGACCCCAGGCAACTCAGAAATAGTTGGTTTTACTCATCAAGTTCCAACATCTGGATCCGAACATAGATCTGTATTTCAACAGTTCATGGGAGTACCCACTGAGCTAGGCTCTTGGGTTCACGGTCTATCTTGGTACCAATATCGGACCGCGTCCCAAAATAAATAACAGAAAAAAAAGAAAATAAAAATAGGAAGGAAGAAGACTGATATAAGGAAGAAATAAAAGAGGGACCTACTGGTACTCCCTCTGTCTTCCAGTCGGGCCTGTTGTCGGACTCCCCAGCACAACTAAGGGGGATAGTCCCGCGGGACCCTCAAACCCTCAGCTTTTCTCCCTCAGCTTTTCTCCATGGCACTCCTTTGCTCCTCCGCTGCCCGCGGGACCCTCAAACCCTCAGCTTTTCTCCCTCAGCTTTTCTCCATGGCACTCCTTTGCTCCTCCGCTGCCGACCACTGGCCTTGATCCCGAGGTCTTCATGGTGTCAGTCCGAAGTCTTAGCCTATAGGGCTAAACCCAAGCTTGAAGGTAACAGGCGCGGACTTGACTATAAAGATGTCCGTTCTAGGCCTTAGCCTATCGGGCTGTACAAAAGGCCGTATGAAGGGGTCAATTTTGTCTGTCGCAGTTGTGCACCCCATCTCTCTCACCAGGTTACCTTCCTGAAAAAGTTGCACTCTTACCCCCTATGTGTCGGAAAAACCCCGACTTTTCATGGTGCCTCCGTGGCTTCTACCGTTGACCAATCTCATGGTTGTCCTCGGAAGTCCCGTCTTCGCACCACACTAATCCTAATGCCATAGCAAGTAAGTCAAATGGATCCGATTAACCAAAACCTAGCTCCGACCCTCACTCTTGTCTCAAACGCGAATGTGTACCGCGTCCGTTACTGTAGTCTCTTTGCACTCCCTCTCTAGCTCACGCTACTAGGCGCAAGCGCCGCTCTCCTAACCAAGCGTCCGCTTAAAATACCTTGTGTGCCCTCAAAGTGCACACCCACGCACTCTCTAATCAAAATCAAAAAGTGAGCGTCATTCCCAACCTCTGAGAGTTGGTTGTGGTCTCTCAGAAATGGGACGCCCTTTTGAATACCATTGAAAACGCACCTTCTGCGAGATGCAAGAATATGCCCAAATACCCTTGTAAGGGTATTCGGGCCGACAGTTTTCCAGACCCTATTAAGCGACGTCCCCGTCGCGTCGGGCAATCAAAACTATAAGCACAACAAAAATCACATTTGCTGACGAGGAAGTAACCAATTCCGATTTGTCGGCCTGGGGTTCTAACATGGGTCTCCAATATCTTGGCCTCGGAATTAGGGGATACTATGTTCCGTACTACAGCGTAATATCCGCTCCCAGGTAGCATGTTGATAGTCCTCTCCCTTCGTCCTAGACATCGCCGGTTTCTCGTTGGGTATCCTTAGCCCTCATCTCGCAAACGAGCTCACGACCTTGGACGCGGGCCCTAACTGAAACCTCTCAAAATTCAGGGGCACCTCAGTCCCCAAACCCATATCCACCATAATGAAAATGCCCATCCTGCAATCTAGCACAGGCGGGTCAGGTCTCCATCTTGGCCCACCGCAGATCGGTTGATTGTGCCGAATCCACGACTCTTCGCATTGTTATATAGCGATGGTGCCCTCGTTGGTTGCGCAACGATAAACCATTTTAAATTTCCTATCTTGGAATCCCGGGGATTCCGACTCTAGACTTAATGGATGCCTATGACCTTCCCTCCAGCTAGGCCTCTCCGAGTGGCCGACCCTTCAAGACCTAGTCTTTGGTAAGTCATGGGTCCGCTGCCAGGTTGCGTCGGTCACCAGCCAACGCTGGGAGTTACATCGCAGTGATGCTAAGTTTAACCCCTTAGCTTGGCCTCACAAACATGTCCCTTAAACTGACTTCATAGTGGTCAAGCATTCTTATCGTCAAAATTCCAAGTTTCTTCAACAAAATAAAGGATCACATACCAACTGCCCACGGGACTACGTGGAGGGCTAGTGCCTTCTCTCAATATTCAAAAATATATTCATTATCAATCCACAAAGTCGTGACCCTCTCTACTTTGGTCATAATAGGTTGGGTCACACGTCTTTGGGACATCTCTCAAAAAAAAATTCAAAATTTCATCATGAATGCCACAGATTTCAAGCAATATTTTTCACAAAAATATTTGGCTTTCCCTTGTCAGACTCTTACATCACAAAAATATTCATCATCATAGCACCTCTTTTGGGTGTTCTCTCTCAATATCATCCATATTTCTGGGGACTAGCCAACCTTCGGGCTTCGCTCCACGCACAAAAATGACACAACTTTGGTTGTGACACTCACATTCATCATTACTCAAGTCTTTTTTTTTAAGTTACGATATGACAATCTTCATTAAAAAAAAAAAAATATAGCCTGCTCTGTTATACCTTAAAAATTCATCTGTTTTTTTAAGTGCAAAGAAAAACCTTGCAATTCAAATCATCTTAAAATACATACAAATCACAAGAGTCATTCACATAAGGACAAACCCACAAGACTGAGAGTAATTGTGAAAAAAACACACAAAACTGCACCTGAAATCCATATAAGTACACAGAGTCTGGAGTCTCGTGGAAGCAAGAGCTCCTGTCAATATCTCTGCAAAACATAATCTAGATCTGACACCACTATATCCTAAGAAACACTGCACAAGGTTACCCTAGTGTTATCTCTATATACATCTAAAAATTTAAGGTCCTCTATGACTTAATCACGCAGTCCCTGATGTGCATGGGTCTGATCCAATCCTCCATGTGTTCCCTTATATACAGATATCCATCAGGATTGAGTGTCAAGTCTTTCATCTTTCTTAGCTTTAGACCTTTCCGGATCCTAAAGGTTAAAACCTAGTCAATCAACACCTCGCCTATCTGTCTGTACAATTGCGCCCTACCACCATCTCGTGATCTCTCAACCTGGATACCATTCATATCCCTCCAAATCCCAGTGGATATTTTGGTAACAAACCCCTTTGCCTCATCCTTATAGAATTTGGGGCAATCATCAGAGAAGTGTTTGCCCTTTTTGCAGTAAAAACATTTTCCAGGCTTCTTCTGTATTGCTTCTGTTTTGACTTCCTCTGAGGGTAAGGCAGACGAGGGGGTGCCTGTGGCCTGGCTGGCGGCTTCCTGCTGAAGAGTCTCTAGAGCTCCAGGGAAAATCCCTCTGCCACTCTCTTGTATAAACTGTTCACTCCCACGTTTCTCTGGTTCAGAGTCAGAGGCCCAGAATCCGAAAACATCTCCAAAGTTGGTGAGCGAGGGGATGTTTTCTGGCATGACCAAACTGTGAGAGTCCTCCACCTTACTTTCCTTGGTCTCTTCTACCATCATTGTCCCCTGCTCTCCCTGCAAAAACCGAGGAGGATTGTAAGGAACAGTCACATGGGTCTCAATCTGTCCTGCCTCCTCAATCTGTTCTCCAACTGCGGGCAAAGGTATATGTTGAGTAGCCAAGGAAGTAGGCGTCTGCCACTCCAATTTTCCAGCCTCTGACTCCTTCCTCTTCAACACCTCTTCTGGCTTTAGCATAAGCTTGTCAAGCAAAGGGATATCCTCATCCGCCTGCTGCTCTGCTCCAGCCTCCTTCTTTTGATGCTTGAAGAGGTCCTCAGTTGCTTGCCCCTTGATTCCAAAGCTTTAGACCTCAGTCCAATCCACCACTGTTGTAGGCACCTGCTGAGCACATTTAACCTCAATATCCTTCAACCTCTTCTCCCACTCAATCTCCTTAGCTTGAAAGGAAGTTTGTTGTGCCTGGAGTTGCTTCCTCGGAACGTCATTGACTTTGTTAAGTGTTTGATTGACCAACTTGAGGGCTCCATTCTCAACCCTGATGTCCATAATCTCAGTCTTCACCGCATCCATCTTCTTGGCTTGCCTTTCCACCTCCTTCTTCAGATCTTCAACCTCCATTTTCCAATTCACCCTTTGACCATGAGAAGTTTCTGCCACCTTTGTTACTCGTTTCCCTATCTTCTCATCAGAGACCTTTGCTGCTGCAAAACCTTCCTTCATGAGGCCTTTCAGGCTAGTAAGTCTGTGGAGACTAGCTTAATCCCCATCTCCTAATGTCTCTCTGAGGATCTGCTTGCAGCCTCCATCAACTTATCGAAGTTTCCCAAGCTTCTGCGAATAGAGGAGGGTCATCCTTCTGAGCTGTCATTTTGGCCTCCACTTCCACTGGTAGCTTCCCTTGCTGCATTTTGTCACTCTTTTCTGCCAGGTCCTTCAATCTGAGTTGAATCCCGATCTGCTTTTCTGTAGCAGCCCTCTCAATCCCTTCCATCTTTTTTTCTCTGACAATTTTCTTTTTTGGATGGCCCTGCGCTACTGACTCAAGAAAATTATCAGACTCTCTACCTGGCTCAGAACAGTGATTGAGCAACTGAATATGTTCTGAAGGAAGCTCTAAGTCACCTGACGTCCCTCCTCTTCGTGCTTCCCCTGTTGCTTGCCCTTTCTTTGTGTCATGGTCGTGGGGCATATGTTCTCTCCTTCTTTTCTCCTTTCTTCTTGTTCCATGAGATGCATCATATCCCGGTGCCCTTTCCTCTATTCCTTCTGACTCTCTCCTCTTCCTTTCCATTCCTCTTTGGTTGTCTACTTAGCGCTCGAGAGTATAGTAGTTCCGCAATAGACGCTTGCAGTCGCCTCAGTTAGCCGCTCGCTCCACTATAGTTCTGACAAAAGACTTGATGACCTTCCTCACAAACTGAACAAATCCTCCAACCCTCATCTCTGGCAAAATGTTCTGCTCATCTGCAAACAGATCATAAGCCCAGAGGAATTCCTCCAAGTTGGAAGAATCCAAGCGAATGGGCATTCTGTCTCTCCCCACTGGTGATGGATGCAACCCCTCCATCTTTTTCTCGAACTCCTGCCAAGTGAGCGACTCCCTGACAAATCTCGCAATCGGCTCAGCCCATTCCCCACTGCCTCGTACCTCAGCCAACATCCTAGTTGTATCCCAACCATGCTCATAGGCATGAACCTCGAACCTGGCCAAAAACATCTCTACGTTGCCTCCATCGAAGATAGGAGGTCTGTCCTCTCTGGTGGTTCGCCGTTGCCTTCCCTGTTTGGTAGTCCTCAACGGAACTTCCATCGGCCCTGCCCCGCCCTTCCCTCTTGGCATGGCTGTCAAAAGGTATCAAGCTTTCACAACAAGGAAGAGACAATAGGATCACACGGGGTAAGCATGTCAGGCTACCACAAAAAAGGACATACATAGTCCCTTCCATAACTACCTAACTACTTATACTTGTATATATATACATACATAGTTCTATCATAATTCTATCATCATTCAAATCTGACAACTTGCGTTTCTTCTCTCGGCTTTACTAAAATCTTCCCCTCACAGCTTGGAAGTCACATGACTTGCCAATTTATGCTCACCTCATCCCGAGCCACAAACTTCTTCAATCTGGAGCCTGATATCCAGTCCTTCCACGTTGTTTCATTCATCTCCTCGATTTGGTATGCCCCGTGCTCGCCGCACCTCGTTATCCTGTACGGTTCCAGTCACCGCTTGTCCAATTTTCTCAACCACTGCTTCTCTAGAGATGAATCATACAGCAACACGATATCTCCCACCTTAAGAGGCTCCTTCCTCACGCGTGCCAACTGATCTCACCTGAACTTATCCTTGGTTCGACTGTCAGCCACCCTACTCACCGCTTTCTGTACCCTATCCTCTATGGCTCCAATCTAACGTGCCCTTAGATCCAACAACTCTTCAAAAGACAGAGTCGTTTCCAGGTCCTGTCGCCTTCAAGTTTTTAGGAAACTTTCTATAGGGAATGTCGCATGCCTACCATACCATAATGTAGCCGGTGCGTAATTGGTGTTTCTTCTGACAGTGATGTTTTCCACAAAGAAGGCAACTCTTAAGAAATTCGGCCACTGATTAGACCTGTCGTCTTTCCAGTTCACAAGGAGGTTTGTAATGGTACTGTGTCCTTTTTCCACTAGTGCGTTGGCCTGAGGGTGTGCTGCAGTCGTATACTCGGCAATCATACCATATCCCTTCAGCAATATTTTCACTTCTGCACAAGTGAATTCGGACCCCCTGTCCATTACGAATCTTGAGACAAAAGGATAACGAAGATAATATTCTTCAATGCATCGAGTCAATACCTCTCCCGTCTTCGTGCGAATATTTTTACCATCCACAAACCCTGAGAGATTGTCTCGTGCATCAAAATATAATTAAGCCCTCATATTCCTAGCGGCATAGCCAGTAGGTCCAGATGAATGACCGCTCCAACTTCACGTATATACCTTGGGTGAAGCGGCTCCCTAGGTCTAAGGGAAGACCGTTCCTGACATGGTACACAGGATTTACAATATTTGTCAATCATGCGTCCCATATCATCCCAATAATATAAATCATGAATCTTTAAGTATGTGGCATCTGCACTCCTATGACCCCCTGCCGTTACATCATGAAGGGCCGCCATAAATGTCAATCTGTCGATTTACGCCACAGACCACCCTTCTGGGATTTGTCCCTTTATTCCTCATAAACAGATGTTCGTCTCTTACCATAAAGTTTGGCCGCATCTTGCGGACCCTCTCGCTCGCATCCCTTTCCCTCATCTCACACGAAAGGAGCATTCCCAGCTAGAGGTAATCTCCATCATATTCTTCTGTGCGAAAAACCTTTTTTATTTCTCCTTCTTCAAAATCTCCATCCTCTCCTTCGTGGACCACATTCTCTTCCATATTCTGGCTTTCTTCGTCAATCCTAGCAACCTCTTTCTGAAGCAGTGAATTTGCCATAAGATACATTTCACCTATCAGTCGCTCATGCTTCTCTACCTGTTGGGGTCCACTCTCCAATGTGACTAGATCTCTCGCAATTGGTACTTATCCGCCAAGGTCAAATCCATCATCCACTCTACTCCTGGCATTCCCCAAAAATCTTCCTCCACATAAGGTTTGAGGACTATATCCGGCCTCCGTATATGTCCTAGAGGTGAGAGCCATATAGGTCGTTCAGGAGTAACATACTTACCTACGGCTAGAGACGAGGAGTTAATGTGGAGTTTTACGTCTTCCTCCTTTTCCAGAAAACCGTCGACTGGCGGAGTATCTTCAATTACCCCTTTATTGCCCTTATCTCAGTCAACGCGACTTAACGCATGTGCTTTATTCTTGTTCCAGGAATACGCTCCAACTCGAAATAAAACATTCAGATGTACGTCAGCCATCTGGCAATGGTTGGATTCGAAGAAACGAAATTCTTAAGCGAGTCAGCCAGGGAGGTTGGGTGAACTCTCAACACAAACCGCCTGCCGAAAAGGTAATTCCTGAAAATTCGTAAACAATGGAGAACTGTCAAGGTCTCGCGCTTAAACTGGGAGTAGTTTCTCTCAGTTGTGTTAAGCGTTCGACTTTCGAACCTCAAAGGTCGTTCTTCTCCCTCACAATCTTTTTGGATGAATACACCTCCTAAGGCAGTCGGTCCAGCATCCGTTTCCACAATAAAAAACCTTGTTAGCGTGGCGTCATGATCCGGTACGCCCAACACTAACCCTTCTTCTTCAAATTCTTTCTTCAGGTCTTTAATTACCAATTCCTCCTTGTCTCCCCATTCACAGTCTTCTTTGGCGCACAAGCTTCCGCAATTGTTTTGTCTTCGCCACAAACCCTTTAATTAATATTCTCAAAAAAACACACGTTCCTAAGAAACTTCTTACTTCCGTGATAGTTTCGAATAATGTTGGTCATTCGAGAATCTTGTTGGTCTTCTTAGTGTCTGGCCGACGACCCCTTTCGTCGCACACGAACCCTAGGATGATTGCTCCACGCATACAATGTCTGGACTTTGCTTCACTTGCAGTGAGGGTTATGTCTAGGACCTTGCATAGATCTTGCACATGATCCCAGACAAAACGTCTAATCCCCGGCTTTACCTCCTGCTTGTCTTTCTCCTTTGACCCTTTTACAGTCAGATCATCAATGTATGACTGTGTAATATGCGGACTCACTGGCTGCATTGCTCTTACCATATGCCTTTGAACCATTGCGACTACATTCGTCCACCCTTGCAGTGCGACATTCATATGAATCAAACCCCGAGGTGTATGCATCGCTGTCATTGGTCTGTATGAAGGGTACACAGGAAACTGGTCGTAGCCAGAGTACAGATCTATAATTGATATTATAGACCGTCCTGCGCAGGCATCCGAAAGTGCATCAGCATTGGCCGATCACCTGCATCTCTTACAGTCACAACATTTAATCGTTGCAAATCTTGTACCCACCGCAAAATCTCATTGGGTTTGATAAAGCAAAACCAGGAGGATGCATATGGTCCACTTGAGTAATCTGACACGTGTGTGCGGATTTTTCCATCGAGGTAATTGACCACTTTTTCCTCATCAGCCGGATTAGGATATCGCGCACCTCGCAAATTCCAAGGTTCATGCGGCACAGTGTGTATCCGAATCATCAGAATTTTATCAACGCCAAGCCGATCACGCTCATTGTCATTAAAAGCATAGGCAGTATGTCTCCCTCTTATGATTTCAACCATCAACTGTCTCTCCTGCGCTGTAAGGAAGTACGACTCTCCTATTATCAGCGCCTCTTTTGTTTCCTGATTGATACAACATGGTCCATTTTCTGCATTCTCACGCATTTGTCGTATCAACTCTCGTTCCCGCTCGTAATAAACTTTATGTTCCTCCGTCACGAGCACGGAAACCGGACAACATTTATGATCTACCTTTTTGTACTGCCTTTGTGACCCTTGTTTGAGCTTACCTATAAAAAAAGTCTGGTTGCGCTTTGGGGATGGGCTCCTGCCAATCCTCGTATCCTTCCGGGCACTCGATATACCAATCATGCTTCTCCTTCCCCCATTTGTTTTACCACCTTCTCTCTCAGGGCCTCTACAGCTTCTGGGTCTGCCATCCCATAGGTCGACACTATGTCCATAGCATCGCCTATACTGGTCAGGCTAAGAGTCAGTGCTTCCGGTCTTTTCTCCTCTTCAAATTCACCACTTCCTAGCCTTCTTCTCTCCTCTTCTGATTCTTCGATTGTAAAGGAGTCAGGATTGGGTCGGTTCCTTACACTTTGTGGCCCTGTATTTCTGCATGTGATAACCTCATAGTTGCCACACACTGGATCACATAAGATGAGGAACATCGTCCCATCATGCTCGTTGGGAATAAGGGTTTCTGTTCGGCTCAAGAAAGATCGGCTCAGTAAGATGGGATGATCGAGATCAGACATTACAAAGAAACAACTTCTCACATTTAACCTTGCCAATCTCCATAATTACTCCCGATGCGGTCCCTAGAAACACTAACCGACTATTAACTCTCATTAGAACTCCGTTATCGGAGCGATCTATTTTCATTCCCAAACGCAAAGCATGCTCCTCCTTTATGAGGTTCATCTCTACGCCGGTGTCTACCATTGCGGGGACCGTTTTCCCTTTTACTACTATGTCCAAACACCCACATGCGACGGACTTGCCATCCATCTTTGTACCGGTTTCCGCCCATTCTGCTTCTGAAGGGATTATGGCCCCCAATCTCACACAAGCCACCATCTTTCTGGTTAATCGAGCCTTGAGTTCGTCCCGAAGCCTTGAGGCTGAGACCAAGACCTCCTTCAGATTCATAAGATGGTTATGACTCTCAAGGATTTTGTCCATCATCTCCTCTACATCATACCCTTCTTCCACCCGGACAGTGTACTTCTTTTTCTTTCCCTCTGGAACTTTGTCTGTGTCTGCCTTAACACCCCTCTTCTTCGCCCTTTGCTCAACTTTCTTATCTTCTTCTTTTTCCATCCTCTTATCCTCTTCATCCTCATCTTCTGGGACATCCACAGTCTCTTTCTCCCCACTAGGCTCAGTAACGTCTTTTGCCGGCTCGTCGGAGCTCACCGGCCTCTTGGCCCTTGTCCTGACTGCTTGTGGCGCTCTTCCTGACCTAGATGGTGGCCTATAAGCCATTCTGGATCGAGGCGTCGGCCCCGAAACCGTCACATTTGGTAAGTTCCTAGACCCTCCTTGCGATCCTGGACCCAAATCGTAGAGATATATCAGCGGCTTTTTACCATTCCACTCCTTGACCTCCTCACACATACTGGTCAATTTATCTTGATATCTTCCTATTTTTGCCACTAGATCCTCCATTCTTTCCATTGTTCTTCGTTTCTCATTCCAGTAACCTTCCTCTATCTCATTGTCGGATTCCACCACAATTTGTTTTTCCCTGACTGTGCCAGCTTTGTGTTCATGTTCTAACTCCTCATTCTCTCCCATTTCTTCCACCCTAACGTCAGGGCGGGCCTCCATTTCTTGCCAGATTCGGAACATAGCCGGAGGAGCGGGTGGCATACCGGCCTCGTCTCGTCGCAAGGCCTCCTTTCTTGTCCCTCCAGGAGTCTTAGGGTCAATATAGTATCCAAGCTTATCATACATATCGCCATCATAATTTGTATTAATCAACCCTTCATCCTCATCATTTCTGCGAACATGGCAAAATTTAATCGTATGGCCTTTCAGCCCACAATGCCAGCAAATCGCGTTCCGCGAGTCTATTCGTCCTCTACCAAAACCCCGTCCACCTTTTTGTCCTCCTTGACTTCCAGACGCATTCCAGTCCCCATCTCCTCCTCCACTGGAATTACCACCACCATTTCCTCTTCCGTTTCCTCCGCGGTCACCATTTCCTCGCCCTCGGCCCCATCCTTGGTTCTGCCTGCGTTCACCGCCTTGGTTTCCTTGGGACCCTTGTGGCGCCGATTGTTGAGGTTCGCTTGGAGGCGGGTTCGGGTGACTTACCTGTTGAGATTGGAGCCCTGGGCATCCACAGGAAGCCATACTCAATGGAGCTCCTCCACATGATCCATGTGGTCCACTTACCGGCCATGGCACATACGGGTTGTATCCAGGCCAAGGACTTGGGGGTCCATAGCCTGGCCACGGCCCATAGGGTGCTGGCACGGCCTGACCATGCGACTAAGGGGGTGGTAGTGCTGTTGCTTGTGGGATTTGGCCCTTTCCTGAGCCTTGGGTCCATTTAGTCCCAAGTATTGTCCCGGTCGAAGTCCCATTTTTATTTTTGGACCTCCTCGTCCTTGTTGGTTTCAATATCCCTTCCTCAGCTGCTTCATGTGTGCCGATTATTCTTGGCCGCGAGATTTCATCTCACGGTTGCCGTTTACCGTCTCTATTTGCCTCACGCCGAAATATCTCTTTTCTAGCCTTTTGGGTTTGTTATGGCCCATTGTTCCTTTGGCCTAGGCACCCTTATGCAGTCCGTTATTTCTCGGACTGCAACTGTGGTTATTTTCCTAGTCCCATGACCCCACATCTTGCCCTAAACTGAAAGAAAATGTAGCGCTCAATTTTCAAGTGCATCCAGATCCAATATCGGTTCCGGATGTACCTAAAACATGTGTTTTCCCTTCCCCATGCAGTCCGTTGCAACTCGGACTGCAATGGGGGTTAATTTTCTAGCCCCAACGCCCACAACCAGCCCTCAACTGAAAGAAAAAGAAATGGCCAACTTTCAAGTGCATCCGGACTCAATATTGGTTTCGGATGCACATAAAGCATGTATTTTTCTTCCCTCATGCAATCCGTTGTATCTCGGTTGCATGGGGCCTTGATTTTTCACGATTTTCTCTCGAAAATCAGGAGAAGATCAATGCCATTTGCAACCGTCATATTCCAGAATGTATCCGGTCACGGATGTATCTACCCAAATAACCGTTTTTTACTGTTGATACCTTTTTTTCCTTTCTTTTCTTTTCTCTTTTCGTTTCTTTTCTTTTTCCTCCTTTTTTTGACAGTAGGGACATATCAGTCCCTACTCGTGACAGTCCTTACTGATGGTCAACTCACTCACTCCCTCTCACTCTTTTTGTCTTATTCTCCCACATTTTTCTTTTTTTTTTCTTTCTTTTTCTAGCATGTCAACCGTCAAATGGCCGTTAAGGCCCGTTTCGAGGCCCTTTCTCTTATTTTTGGCCCTCCCTATGCCCATGGTGCAGTACTTTATATCTCGGACTGCAATAATGGCTTCCTCATTCCCATGGGAGCTTCCTTTTACTACTAATTTTTTCCCGCAGTAGCCCCTCTTACTCTGATTTTCTCTCGGAGGCCTATTTTTCACATGGAGTCTCTTTTGACTCAATTTTCTTGAGGGAGGCTGATCCGAGATTTTCCGGATTGCTCCCATGCCTCCTACTTCATGATTCTTTTTTTTTTTTTCCTTTTGGGCTTCTCGTTTGTTACCACTAGTGCTTGCACTAGTGGTGCTAATATTTTCGGCCATCAAGATCTCGATCTTGACGGTGCATCTTGTTTTAAATATTTTCTCCTCATGCCGCTCCGCCGTTTCTCTTGAGACCTTCGCGTGTCCCCGCCACTTGTCCTGTTAATGGTCCCCGATACTTTGTCCTGCCGACAGTCCCCGACACTTTGTCCCGCCGGTGGTCCTCGAGATTTTGTCCCGCCGGTGGTCCCTCACACATTATCCCGCCGGTGATCCCCGATACTTTGTCCCGGATACCAGTATTTTTACTTAGTCCCACGCGGTCCTTGGTGCCTTTCCTCAAGGTGTCTCATGTTCTTTTGGCATTTACCATCCAATGGTGGCCCCTTTCCCTTGCCTTTCTCGGGCCTTGCATGCGCCAGTTCCTCCGGTCGCGGGGGCTCCAGTCCGTGGTTTCTGTTAATTGTCATAGGCGACCCCCATGTTGGACCCTTGTCTTCTAGCGTCCCGCGACCACCAGGCCGTCCACCCCTCGGCTCCTTTATTCTCTTGTCATCCCTCGTGCCGCACTTGCTAAGTTAATGGGCTCTTGGTTCCTTGTCATGTCGAATTCAGATGACCTTCCGACCCAATGCTATGTTCCTATGTGCCCGTGTTCCGTCTCTTACTTACTTGTCGTTGTCGGTTCTTTCTCCCCGCGTTACTCAGTCCAGAGCGCCACTCCTCCTCGTGGTCTCGTCCTAGTCCTTCGTATTTTCTCTTTCTCTTGTCTCCTTACTCCAGATTTCTCTGCCATGCACAACTTGGTTATATACAGGCTCTCGAGTGTCGGGATATTATTCGGGACCCATCGGTCCCGACACATTGTCCCCACTCGTTCGCGATGTCCTCATCTCGCACCAGTCTTTTGTCAGTATGGGTCTGGAGGGTTAGATGGGAGAGCAGGACGGGATGTCATAGGTGGTTAATTTATCAGGATCCGTTTTGTCTTTTCTTGTTCCTTCCTCGGGTTCCTTCTAGTCTATGCCCCCTTGGGGCAAGGAGGGGTGTGTGGAGGGTCAAGTTCTTTTTTCAAGGTTTCCTTCAGGCTTCTCCTATCACATTCATCACCCTTAGAACATCAAACCTTTTTTCATCACATTTCGTCTCATTCATCACCCGCAGTACATCAAACCTTATTTCAACTTCCCTTTTCCCATTCATCACCCGTATTACATCAAGCCTTCTTCCCTTTTCTCATTCATCACCCGTAGTACATCAAGCCTTCTCTCGTCTCATTCATCACTCTTAGAGGATCAAGCCTTCTCTCGTTTCCTCCTACAGCCCCAGCGCCTTCCCGGAACCTCGTCATCCCTAAATGTCCTCGAATGATCTGTCTTTCGTCCCGTGCAGACCATGTTTTCTTTCCGACAATCATCACCCTTGGTGCCTCTTTTAATCAGCTCCTCGGCCCGTGCAGTCCATGTCCTCTGCCATTCTTTCCTCAATCTCATGCCCACCCAGATTTATACGCATTTATTCTCGGTCATTTTGCCAAACTTTCCTCTTGCTCTGCCAATTTCACATGTGTGTCTTCTTCGTCAAACCTCTCTTACGCCCAAGCCCAATCAATTTCACATGCATCTTTCTTCTGGACATCTTACTAGGCCTTTCTCAAGCCCACGCAAAGTCAATTATACATGCCTTCCTCTTCTGGTCATTTTGCCAGCCCTTCCTAAGCAAAATCAACTACACATGCCTTTCTTTTGTGGACACCTTGCCAGGCCTTTCTCAAGCCCAAACAAAGTCAATTACACATGTCTTTCTTTTCAGGACTTCTTGCCCGACCTTTCTCAAGCCCAAACAAAGTCAATTACACATGCCTTTCTCTTCTGGACATCTCGCCGGACCTTTTTCAAGCCCTAAGCAAAGTCAATTACACATGTCTTTTTCTTTTGGACATCTTGCCGAACCTTTCTCAAGCCCAAGCAAAGTCAATTACACATGGCTTTCTCTTCTAGATATCTCGCCAGACCTTTCTCAAGCCCAAGCAAAGTCAATTACACATGCCTTTCTCTTCTGGACATCTTGCCAAACCTTTCTCAAGCCCAAGCAAAGTCAATTATGCAATTTTTCTTGAACTCATGGTAACCTTATCCTTTTAACCGGAGTTCTTTTTATTGCACGTTTTTTCATCGGTGGATGGCACGCCTTCCCCCCACTCAAAATGCGATGTCCCCATCGCACGACTGGTTCTCACTCGGAGGTATGAAACCTTGGCCCACCAACTGAGTCAAGAACAACGGTCCACCTGCTTCTAGAAGGAAGGGTGATCGGTCCTTCCTCGATAGGTAACACCTCATCCTTCTACTTAGTCTGACCTTTTGCCAGTATAAGACGAGCGTCATCACTAAGGTACCACCTCACATCTGGTAGGTAGGTCCAATCCAAACCTCTCAAGACCTCGTCTTGGCATAAAGACATCTTTCGCGGACCGTTCCTCCCGAGTGGTATTTTCTTGGATCCGACCTCTTTCTTTCAAGAGAGTTGGGGCTCTCTATTAGTCTGCGAGTGCAATTACGAAGACCTCGCGGTTAGTCTCGGAACGATTGTAATGATCCGGCAGGGCGGTGTCACTCTCCCTGTGGTGGGTGCGGACTCCACCCGGTAACCGCCCGACCCCTCCCTTTGGACAGTGCCGCTCAACTTAACGCGAGCAGCCTTGGTCTATCCCAAGCGGCCACGCCGCCCCACTACGGTATGGCGTGTGGTTAGGGAGAGTAAATGAGACTTAGCAAAAGAATGGTACCACACCCATTTGGCTATACGCCCTTGACGTTCAACTTCCCAACATGAGGCGCAGTTCGAACTCCCCGACTAGAGCTCCTTGTTGGAGTTAATTCCGGACGACGAGCATCAAGTCAAAGAGAAAGATGCTTTGGTCCTTCAACCCTTATCCTTCTTTATGAGGAACATGTCGCGTTGAGACATTCCCTTTAGGAAGGGCAGAGGTCTTGGGATCGCGGTGCATGCAGCGGTATCCCCCTCCTGCCGAGGCCTGGGACTAGACGAAAAAACAAAATCATTCCAATGTTATTTCCATGTCTTTTCCAATCCGCTTAGGGCCCCCTGATATGCAATGCAATCTCCAAACCTCACACAATTCTTCAATGCAAATTCCAAATTTCTCAAGCTCAATCCATCTCACTTAGCCATGCAAGGGGACCCTAGTAACAATTCTCAAAATGACCCTTATCAGGGGCCATTTTTTTCAATTTCTAGTCGAACATTATTTTCCATCTCAATCGAACGACCTTGTAAGGGCCGTTCTTTTCCATTCCAGTCGAACAGCGTTGTTAGGACCGTCCTTATCCATCCCAGAGAGAAGGTTAACAACGGTCGTATTTTTCATCACCACTTCAGGACACCCTTCCCCATTTGAGGATGCAGTCTGCCAAACAAGTGGTTTTCAAAGTCTTCGGACCTTTCACCACTTCAGGACCATTCAGGTCAGAAAATCCGGAATGGTCCTGAAGTGGTGAAAGTTCCTAAGACCCTGAAAACCACCTGTTTAGGCAGGCTGCATCCTCAAGTGGTAAAGGGTGGTTTTCATGGTCTTCAGACTTTTCACCACTTCAGGATCATTCAGGATTTTCAGACTGCCCAAAACTCTCACTTGACCACTTCAGGACATTCTTCACCACTTCAGGATGCAGCCTGCCTAAATAGGTGGTTTTTAGGGTCTTCGGACCTTTCACCACTTCAGGACCATTCAGGATTTTCAGACTGCCCAAAACTCTCACTTCAGAATTTTCATTCCTTAATTTTCAGCTACCCGATAACTTCTTGTGCCATTCCAATGTTAGCGCCCGAGCGGGTGGACCTCGAGGACACGGATCCTGTCTTTGTCTCGGGGGTTAGAAGGTGGCCATCTTTTTCAATTTTATGTGTACGGTTTCCTTCATCCTTTCTCAATACAATTTACTATTTATGCATATATCCGGCTTAGCGTCTACTGCTCGAGTTGAGCCTTGCAACCCCAAGCAGCACTAGCT
This sequence comes from Chara braunii, assembly GCA_003427395.1. NCBI lineage: Eukaryota > Viridiplantae > Streptophyta > Charophyceae > Charales > Characeae > Chara > Chara braunii. The sequence continues at coordinate 1,985,879 of BFEA01000073.1, read as the reverse complement.
CACCCGCCCGTTCAACCGTAGTGAAGGACAGGGGCACCTCCTCTATTTTCACTCTTTCTGACATCTCAATTTTTTTGCTATTTTCAGACTCATTCAAGACTTAGTTGGATTAGGCTCCTAGGGAAGGAGTGCTCTTCACGTCTCTTTACCCATAGGTTCCCTAACCTCTCTTGTACTCGACTCACACTCAATGCCTTACTTTATTTGTCAATCTGAACTCATGGTCTCTTCTCAGAGGCGCAATCTTTGTTCCTTCCAAAGACTCACAATACAACCATCCCAACCAGTTTCACCCCCATATCCTGTGTCATTGTTTTGTACATAGTCTTTCGAAGGTAGCTCATCCAGGAAGTAGCTTCAAAATGCTATCTTCTAACTCATCGTGACACAGTTCTATCTAGTCCTTGTATCGCTCATTCCTAGCAAACTCACTCATACTATCCAACTTTGTCACTCAATACTGCAAAAGAAAAACATAATTTTTGTTTAATGCTTATAACATCGAATCCCCTTTGCTGTCATTTGTCCCATCTCACTTGGTCTCTTGCTCATCCTGTTTTTCTGCTGGCGTTTTGACGCCCAGGCCGGAAAACAGGATTTCCTTCTTTATCTTTGCAATTTCTCGCAACTCCAATTCATTGTAAAAGCCCAAAGGCGTGACTGCCACTCCTGCCTCCATGAACTCTCTGGCCCTGATAATCCAATCGTGCTTGATTATGCTAATCCATTGCTCAAACCAATGGTTGGGCGTTGACCGTAACTCATTTTCCCATTGAAGGATCCTTCGCATGGCCCGTTCGTAGGGGGTCGCCTCTCGTTTCTGGGCCTTGAGATCTCCTCCCTCTCATCGCCACTACTAATCTCGATGACTTCTTGTACTTCTTCCTCGTCGTCCTCATCCTCTTTCGTTCATACGGGGCTGAACTCACCCGTAAAGTTCTTTGGATCTAGTTTATAAGGGGCGTCCACCCTCCTTTCATATCCTTCCCCAAAGTTCGTATACCTCCCTTCACAACTGTCGTGGCTGCTCCGCTCTTCATGTGGACGAACCCTTCCTTCTTCCCCTTCTTCGCACTCGTCGTTCCTGTTCTGTTTTTCTTCGCCCTCCTCACACCAAGGCTTACGTTGTTTGCACTCCTCGGCCTTCTTTTCGGCAGAGGTCCCAACCCTCTCTGCTCCCGATCTGCCCGTTTCTTCTCTACTCGCTCTCTCATCCTGATGAGATATATATCCCTTCTCCCTTTTTGAGAGACGAAGGCCTTCTACACGCCTGTTTTCTCGCCCCCCTGCCCACTACTTGTTTGGATAGGTACCCTATATACAATTTTTTCTTTACGGTGTTCCGCTCCCTGCTTGGTCCCACTCCTCCCCCTTCGCTGGGCCAGTTGATCGTACCGCTGTCATTTTCGTTGTCGAATTTCATTTTTATTTTTTTAAACCTTCTTCCCTGATCCTGTATAACACAACAACACCCACCAAGTCCCTCGTACACGCATTCCCCCAGTTTGATAGGAAAATACCCTTTCCCCCAGAGTGCTCCCAGTATCCCTCGTACAACGTCATTATTATGCATGCCCCTTCATGCAGATGCCACATTTTGTAAAGATCCCATTACTTTTCCTTCAAAAACTATGGTACAATGCTCCCGACAACCTTTTCCATTACCACACAAAAACCATTGGCAAAAAAAAAAACTGGGCATCCCGCCTCCCATTTTCAATCCGCCCATTTTGTTGCCCCTTCCCAAAAAAGGAAAGTCTTACAAACGTAGTCAGAGTCAAAACATAGTGTGGGCAAGACTGCCGCCAACTCTTAGCTTGTAGACTCCTCAGTTTCCTTATCATGGGCCTCCTGAAGCCATTGTTCCACTGGGTCCCGATTTAGAAACCTGACCAGTCGTTGCCCTGGGAAGGGCCCTTTCAATCCAGTTTCATCCAAATCTTCTTGTTCGAAGGTGTTCAGTCCCACACGCTTAGCGACCCGGTAGGGGCCTTTGAACCTCCTCCCAGTTGCCCAGACCAGGTGCTTTCTAGTGCCGAGTTTCTTACCAATACTGTCTCCCCCATTTGAAGTGACTCCTTTCGGATATTCTTAACTTGGTCCCATCTTGCTTTGTCCCTCATCGTGCTGTGTAGTACCCGGTTGGCAATGTCTTTCATGACCTCCTCATTTCTAATGACTTGTTGACATCGGACCTCAATTACCTCTATCGTGGTCAGGAGCGGATCGTCATCTAATTTGTTCCAGGTAGGTACCAAGGCTTCCAGAGGGAAATCGATCTCTCTTCCGTACCAGAGTTCCGCTGGGATACATCCTGTTGTCCTCTTCGGTGTCATGTTCTACGAAAGGACAACTTGCTTAAGATATCTAGGCCAATTCCCCAGATCATCCGCTGCGAGCTTTGCAATTGTATTCTTTAAGGTCCAGTGCCCTCTTTCCACAGGTGCATTGGCCTCCGGGTGATATGACTCGATGAGTTTGACAGGTACGCAGAACCTTTTTGAGCATTCCCAACACCTCTTGGTTTACAAACACCGTTCCGTTGTCTGCTATAAACCTTCAGATGAAGGGATGCCTTAGGTAGAAATCCTCTATCCAATTTGCTACACCTTTCCCCGTTTTTTTTTTTTTAGGGCGGTCGCCTCCACGAACCCACTCAAGTTGTCCCGCGCATCCAGGATATACCTATATTCATCCGTTGATATGGGCATAACCGCAAGGTCAAGATGGACCAGATGTCCCGGTCCCAGCACCCGTGTTGGTCTAAGTGGTTCGAAGGCGTGAGTTGAGCTCCGTTCCTGGCAGATCAGACAGGTCTGACAGTACGTGGTGACCATACCTACCATGCCTGGCCAATAATAGAGAGGTGTTATCTTTGCAAGGGTCCCTTTGGACGATCGATATCCCCCTGCTAGTCCGTCGTGCATCGCCTGGATCACATCCAGCTGCCTAGACCTCCTGCATACGACTCTCCTAGGCGTAACACCTTCCTCTCTCCTAAACAGATGCATTGGCCGCCCCTTATGACGTACCTTTCGGCCTCCTCCCTTGCTTTAAGGCTGACCTCCACGGGTTGCTTGTTTCCTACCAGCAACAATCCGATTTTTCGAAAGACACCTTCGTACATCTGAATATAAAAAAAAACTTATTTCCTTTTTTATGCTCACCCTGCTTCTCCTGCATCTAGTTTACCATTAACTGCAATTTCTTTCCTTCCCAAGACTCCACCAAACTCATCACGGCTTCCCGACCTCCCTCAACGGTCATTGCTATCAATTCCTCCTTTGGCCCTACTATCGCTCCCCACGAATCATTCTCCTCTTTAATTCCTTGAGTGGTGACTGACCCTTCCTTAAGTTCTGCCACTATGGCAGGTGCCCCTTTTTCCAAAGTTTAAATCAACAACTCTCCCGACGCGGATCCTTCACTCATCATTTCGTTATCCACAGCAATGGTTCCTCCTTCGTATTCAAGGAACGCGTCGATAAGTTCTGCATCTTCCACCCCTTCGGGTGTGATGCAGACCCGACTTAGCCCATCGGCCTTGTTCCTGAGTCCAGCAATTCGTTCGATCTTGTAATCGAACTGCCAGATGAATCCTACCCATCTCCCAACCGTCGGGTTTGTAGGCTTGTAATTCTTTAAAGCCCCCACGACATTGGTCGGATCGATGCTTAAGATAAAATACCTCCCGAATAGGTAGGCTTGGAAGGTCTTGAGGCAATATAGAACGGCTAGGACCTCCTTCTCGAACTGTGAGTATCATCGTTCTGCCGAATTCAGGGTTCTACTTTCGAACCTAATTGGCCTTTCTTTCCCTCCCTCATCCTTTTAAATTAGAACACCCCCTACGGCCAATGGTCCTCCGTCCCTCTCTAGAATAAACGGTCATCGAACTTCGTCGTTAAAACAGGGTGCTGCCAAAGTGACTTGCTCCGATGTCATTATGTCCTTGAGGATTTGGACGACTCCCTCTCGCTCCTCAGTCCAATCCATGGTTCCTTGCTCTTTGATCATGACTCGGATAGGTTCCGCAATCTTGGCAAAATTTTAAATAAAAATCCTTCAAAAGTCGAGCACGCCTAAGAACGCTCTTACCTCCGTCGTCATTCGAAGGGGTGTTGGCCATTGTGATATCTTGTCGGTCTTTGCCGGGTCCGACTTTCTTCCATATGCGCCACAGTGAAATCCCAGTATGATCACTTCTGACACTTCCAGAACACTCTTTGGTCCGCTAGCCATGACGTTGTACACTAGAAACCGGCGGAGTAAGTCCCTGATGTCCTCTAGATAATCCCACACAAATTTTCAAATTCCTGGTTGGACTTTCGTCTCGTCCTTCTCCTGGGAACCTTTGATCGGGTTGTTGTCGATGCAGGGTTCACACTTCTCTGGGAACATGTCTCCGGCTACGACGAGCATCCTCCTTTGCGCTTTGGCTACTGCGTTCGTAAAGCCCATAAGGGTTACCTGCATCTGCAACTATCCTACAAGAGTATGCATTGCAGTGTATGGTCTATCTCGAGCGTCGAATGGGGGATGGTCGTACCATGAATACAGGTCCACCAGGGAGTAAATGCTCCGGTCGGCGTGGGATTCTGCTAATAAGTTGGCGTGCAGTAACGAACCGATATCCCGGATGGTCACCGCATTCAACTTTTGCGGAGGTCTTGAATCCACCTTAGCTTTTTGTTGGACTTTCCAAAGATAAACCACCTATTTGCATACAGTGACTCGGTAGGCTCTGCGACGAAGAAGTCCATTTTTGCTCGGAGTAGGTCTGTCACTTCCTCCGTTATCCCAAACTTATAAGATGGTCCTTTATCATTCCAGCACTCATGCGCTACTGTGTGGATCTTGACCGGAGGGATTAGCCTCGCGTCTAACCGCCCCATTTGATGATCACTAAAGGCGAATGCCAGATGAAACTCCTGACACTTCCTTTTGATCAGGAGGGTTTCTTCTTCTGTTAAGAATCCCTGTATTCTTATCTTCATCGTGTCAGCCACCTCATCTAGTATCCGATGTCCTTCTGTCGCTCGTGTCTCTCAGATTACTCGAAGAACCTCGTCCTCCCTTTCCATCGCCTCTTCCTTAGATGTCTCTAACAAGTACGAGACCCGCTTTGCTTTCTTCCCTACTGGCTTGGACTTTCGAACACTTCCTTCCGAGATTTTTCTCCTAAAAAACGAACGGTCGGAATTACCCTTGTTGCCTCTGCGACCCGCGGTTGAATACTGATTATCTTTCCAATCAAATAATATCCCTTTTGTACTTCCCCTTCAAATTTGGTCAACGTCGTCGGGTCCACGCCTACTTTGTCATACCTGATAACTTTGATGAGCTGTAATAAATCGGGGATCTCGAGTGCGACTTCCGGTACCTCCATTCGTACCTCTTTCTGCTTGGGCAGACCGACCCCAAGTTCAACTTCTGATTCTCTTTCTGCCACCATGACACCTAAAATTTCATCCTCCTGCCTTCGTTTCTTCTGCGGCAGGCCCATCTTGATCCACTCTTTCTTGTTGAACGCTTCCTCAATCATAATTTCTACTCTTTCTCTCATACCCTCCATTCAAGCAAAAGCCCCCTTTCGAACGCTATCTTCGAATGACGGCGACCATGTCGCCAACTTTCCTTTAGAAGGGTCTCCTCCGGTCCTGATGAGTTGAAGGAGCTCCCCACGACCAGTTACTGGATCCTCTAAGTCTACCATGTATGTGCCATCGTGCAGATTCATCCCTATCATTTCAACATTGGCGCACCATGGTCTCCCGAGGATTATGTTGTGGTCCATCTCGTCTAATACGGTCATCCGCTAAAATGACCAAATCGACTCCCGGACGCCCGCTTTGACCGCACATTTCGGATGCTCCCCATTTCTTCCTTGTTAACCACACAGCCGGTAATTATTGCGAAATCTCTCCTTATGAGTGTGATTTCCGCATCTCCGTCTACTAGAGCATATGTGTGATGTGTACCGATCTGCACCTTTAACTTCCCTATGGTAGCACATGAAAACTAAGCTTTGTCCCGGACGGAGCCCTCATAACTTCCCCGCCTTCATGGTCTGGCAAGCTCAAGCGGATATCCGCAAAAGCCTTCTCTAGATCCTCCAAATCTTCAGGACTCCTTTGAAGATTAGAAACTTCTTGCGGAGCTTCCTCCTCCTTTTCCTCTTCCTGCCATTCCGGATTTTCGTGTATCTCCACTCGCCGGCGAGTCAATTGTTATTTAAGCCCTTTGAGCAGCCTGAGGCTCACTTGCAACTTGGTATGAAAGGATACTGATACCATGGTTCCTAGTAATTTGCTAAGGGTGCCGTCGATCTCCGACATAGTTAGGATCGGGATTTGGTACCTAAACCTTTTTTGTGCACCGGTGACCTTGTCCGTCGTCTCCTCTTCCCTAGGCTTCCCATAAACTTTCTCTCAGTCCCCGATCTCGAGCTCCCCTTGGGTCGCGGTGCGTCCAGCAACCTCCTCCATCACAGTGTCACGGATAATTTTTCTTCCGGCTGTTCCTAGTCGCGTAGTTGCGTTTACCCTATCGCATGCGTCACTTTCTATGATGAAGTTGACATGCGCCTTGCACCCTCGGAGTTGGTCCTAGACGATATCGACCACCGGTTCAGCTTCCACCGCTGCTATCTCTAGCCCATTGAGGATGATAACGACACGCCACATCCCTACCAGTGAGTTCCAATTCACTCGTTCTCCCTCAGGCTCAAATATCTCCCATTTTAATGACCTGGTACATCTCCTTTTTATAATGTCGTGGTTGAGCTTTGGACAAGCTTGCACAAAGTGCCCAACCGCTATACAGTATCTCCATTGCTCATTGGCGAGGTCTCTCCTATTAAACCCTCGGTTGGCCACTCCTGCAGCGACTACGACTTCTTGGGGAGGGAGGGAGGGTTGGGATGCTTGTGCCTGCATAACCATCAGCGTGTTCTCCACCCTTTCTATTTTATTGTCGACTTCGTGCACACGTTCATGTAGACTCTCGATCCCCCTCTTTACCTTGTCGCCCGTCTTGTCGGTCAGATCTATGATTTCCCCTTCTTTAAGCAAGGCCAACCTATGTTGCACGCCCGGGCGCGGCCGGGGGGGG
>BFEA01000073.1:1957349-1972243 GCA_003427395.1 Chara braunii | reverse complement strand
TGAGGTGCTGCACCAGGTCTTCATGGTGTGCTGATGAGGTGCTGCACCAGGTCTTCATGGTGTGCTGATGAGGTGCTGCACCAGGTCTTCATGGTATGCTGCTGTGGCGCGGCACCAGGTCATCATAGCATTGTGATATGGCGCTGCACCTGGTTTTCGTGAAGTGCTGATGTGGCGCTGCACCTGGTTTTCGTGAGGTGCTGATATGGCGCTGCACCTGGTTTACGTGAGGTGCTGATGTGGCGCTGCACCTGGTTTTCGTGAGGTGCTGATATGGCGCTGCACCTGGTTTTCGTGAGGTGCTGATGTGACGCTGCACCTGGTTTTCGTGAGGTGCTGATGTGGCACTGCACCTGGTTTTCGTGGCAGGTTGATGTGGTACTGCCTCCATGATGTGGCGCTGCCTCAGGTCTTCTCGGCATGCTGACGAGGCAGATGTCACGCATTGCTGCTAATGTGGCTGTTGCTACGTGTTACATCTGCTGACGTGGTTGGGCCACGTGTTCGACATTGCTGTTCTTATTCATTGTCATTCTGAGAGGAAAACAGAACTGAGGAAAGTTCGTGGATACTTACCTGGCTGTCTTTATGTCGACACTGCTCCAGCACTGATGAGGGATTGATTGGACGGGCCATGTGGCACATTGAGGCTACTCCAGATACTCGTCTAGACTATTGATTGTGAGGTGATGATTGAGGAAGGAGCCTGAAGCAGGAGTGGGCCTTTTATTTATTTCCTCTCCTTTGTCTAATCTCCCTCCTCTCTTCTTCTTCTGTTTATGATTTTTCATCTCATTCTGTTTGAACACGATTTTGACTATTGGTAATCATCAGCAGTTTGATATTCTGGGCTTGCATTGTTGACAAGTGTCTTCACGATCTGGGTTCATTCACGTAGACAGATCAAACGTAGCTGTGTAGAAGAAAAGAGTGCGAAGGAGGTTGAATGAACCTGGGCGCCGGTCCGCTCCAGGTGCGTTCAATATTGAAGACGTCAATAGCCACGAAGGCAAGGACGATGGTAGAGGAGATAGTGGGTGTGTGGGAATGATATACACATATCTCACTCAATTGCTAGCGGAATAGAGTGATAGAAAGTACTAACTGGGGGTTGTGTGGTCGGGCGAATTCGATGGCAGGATTAGAATGGTGAATGGGAGAGCATGAGGAAAGATAAATAAAAAAGTACGTGTGCGGAGGTGTCGGGAGAGTGAGATATGGTGGGGGTAGTAACTCGTATCTCGCCCGTTTCTTAGTGAAAACGGGCAAACGAAGACTCGATTTCGGGGTTTGGAGGTATGGCGAATCTGATGGCAGCATCAGATTTCGCGTTCGAAGAGTAGGCTGATCAGGTTCAGTAATAGGGACTGCTCCCAAAGGCATGGCTACGGGGATGGCAGGAAAACTGATGGAGTAAAGGAATGGGAAGTGAGAGGGAAAGAAAGAGAGAAGGAGATTACCTACCATGGGAGACTAGCGGTGCAGGATGAACCAAAAGTTGGGCGCGGTGCTCCTCTTGTCCTCATAGCAGTCTTTGTGGCCGTAGTGATGTACGCCCCCCCATACTGTAGGAGGAGAGTCATTCTTGTTTTTACAGATCTGGTGAGCGGTGAAGCGGAACCATCTTTATGATAGCCTTCTTAAAAAGTCATGTTTTTTTTTCCCTGAGCAGCAACGGGTTTCGTATCTTTCTTCGTGGTTGCTCTAGTGGTGTTCGTCCTCTGGCTCACCGTCCCATCCTACAGCGAGTGTGATCGCTTCCTTCAGCCACGCAAACGCCTTGATTGAACGATTTATTTTTCCATATTTTTAGTGGAAGAATCAAATTAATTTTGCACATCTGGGAGATGATGATTGTTGCCGAGGCATCCTAACCGCGTTGTTGCCCGATGGCAATTGTGGCACAACTTTTTTTTCTCACGGTCGATTTTTTTTGGAAGTTCATCGAACCTGGCCGTGTTCAAAGCCAGGTGCATTCACATAAGCAATGGACTGCACACACACACACTGCACACACAGAGAGAGAGAGTTATCAGGTGGTACGACTAGTGATGCGTGATGCGAGGCCTCAGCACGAACTCCCGGAGTATCTACCGGTGTTCTTGCTGAATATTCCTCCTCAGTTTGCATATTGGCAGGCTGCTCGGTTGATCCACACACGAAAGTGTTGAAATGCAGACGCAAGTTCGAATCCGGCAGTGATCACAATAAAATGGTTCTGATCTATGGTAGGCCCGAGGGCGGGCTGCTGCCCTTAGATCTCGCATAGGCTAGATAATGGCCATGTCTGCAGCGAGCCGTGTGCTAGCCCAAACTGAAAAATCTGGGGGTTCTGTTGTCCCCTGAATACAGTCTTGAGAGGCAACCTCTGCAGCGGGCGTTAGTATCATGCACAGGAAGTGAGAGGGAGAGAGAGTGGGTCACCTACCTCGAGGGGGAGGCCATGAAGGGTGAGTCGGGAGTCGAGCTACACTGGTAATCTGCTTGTGTGTGCTCGACGATGTTCTAGCGGAAGAGTATGCCCGGTTATCGGAAGTGTATATGCCCGGTTATCCGAAGTGTATCTTTCCCTGTTCTAGCGGGAAAATCTCCCCTTAATTTCACGATTCCTTGACGTGGTGATTTCCTGCTGGTACTCTCGCAAAGTGGGGTCGCAATGTTCTTTTCAAGTTAGTTATTTTGGTATTCATTTGAACTCATCCACAATGCTTCTCTTAGTAGCAGTTTGTGTCAAAATCATGGTAGTATGCTGACTGGGCCAATGACGAGCCTGTGTGGACCTTCGATTTTGATGATAGGGTGGTCCGTTGAGGCTCTATTTTGGTTTTCGGTATCAAGCTCGAGCTTGTTGCCTGAGACAAGTTACTTACTCAAGGAGTAAAGTGTAGTGAAGGAGGAAGAATTCAGAAAAGAGGAGGGAGGAGCTGAGAGGGAAATCTTTAAAGCGGCCAGGTCGGGACATAGCAAGGATTGACAGACGAAAAACTCGTTTCTGCTTCGATGAGTGGTGATGCGTGGCCGTGAGAGTCACCAAGTCAAGGTCGCTGCTTACCTGCTGTAACTGTTTAACTCTTACTGTTGTTTAGTTATGAAGTACTTCTGACGGGATACGGATACTGCTACTAACAGAGATTAAAGAGTTGCTGTGTGTCGAAGTTGAGGCACCGGTTATTGTGGTACAGTAACTGCTCTTCGTTGAAGCTCTGCGGGAAGTGATTTTGATGATTCCCCAAGTTTGCTACGACCCATGACTACTGCTCTTGTTGTGACAAGTTGGTGCTGAACGAAAACCATTACGGCTGCTGTGTATTCGTTGCGCCGCTACACTGTGTTTCGCTGTGTATTCCTGCATTTCGAATAGGGCACGGAGCTGTGCTCTATTTGAACACGGTCTTTCTAGGCTATATAGCAGCAATCTAGTCAGAGAGGGGGATACGGCAGCTTGAGGATGTGATCGGGGTTCTGCGAGGGGGTCACTGCAGCGATTTGAAGGTTGTCAAAGGGCCGCTAACCTATGTTTTAACTTCTGTTCGGCCGACTTTGCTGTGCGCTTTGGCCGCCATTGCGGGACCCTCTGGAGATTGAAGACAACAAGGCCCTCTCCTGCGAGTTGAGCTTGTTCCTCTCTTGGATCTCGAGAGTCTGACATATCTCTCTTCTGCCCTTCTCAATCTAAGTCTAGTCTATTGGTGCTGAGAGGAAGGTGGCAGGCGGGATTGCAACCCGTAGGTCCGCATCAAGACCTTGTGGGAGGTCCACCCACCGATTGCAGGAGCTCTGCCGGAGCCCAGACGGGGTTCTGGAGGCAGGGAACACTCAGGTATAATGCTAGTCTTACGCGTGTGATCCTATCCCTAAACTATATTATCCTTTTGCTATTGCCTGACTGTAAGTATGATTGGGAAGGATAACTGTTTGTGTATTTTTTTAATTTCAGGACATATTTTGAAAGTAAAACTGACAAGTATGTATTGGTTTAATTCAGATTATCAGTGTGAGTTCAGACAACACAGAATTGTGACTTATGTTGCGGAGGCTGGGCGAACGCATAAGTTGCGGGCTGTTCAATTCTTCGCACATGTGATTATGTTTAGGCTGGGCTAGACTACTCATAAGTTGGGTAGTCTGGTTCTACGCCATATGTAGCTGTTTGGGCTGGCCGGAGCACAACATAAGTTGCTGTGTTCTGGTCATATGCCTCTCGTCGTTTGTTCAGGCAGAGGCTGGACCCCTCATGAGTTGAGGTGGTTTAGTTCTTTGTGTCTGCCGAATGTTCAGGCTGACCAGTCTCACCATAAGTTGGTGCGGCCCAGTCATACGCCTTACGTCAATTCGTTTAGGCAGAAACTGACCACATCATAAGTTGGTGTGAATCAGTCCTATGCCTTATGTCTTATTGTTCAGGCAAAGAATATTCGCACCATGAGTCGGTGTGGTCAAGTCATGAGCCGCCATCACAAAGAGAATCAGAGTATACAAAATGATACTTTATTTATTATGTATATTTATGGCAGGCTGGGCGCCATAAGTTGGGAGATCCAACCATATAAGCCAGCAGCAGACAAAGCAGAGGGAAGGAAGATGAACAAATACAAAATGGTGTGGTAACTTTGGGCAGGTTGACTCATCCATGAGTTGGGTAGTTGGTCCTATGTCCTTAAATACACAAAAGCATAGAGCTATATAAAGTTTGACTATTTCCTTTTCTAAATATAACCGACATTTGGGTGGGGATCCTCATGAGTCGAGGTGACCTGACCACTCGTCTGAAGACGGAATTTGAGAGTGACCCTATTTATTGGATGTAGTTGTGTTGCGGATGCTGGGCGAACGAATGAGTTGCGGGTTGTTCAGTCACACGCGCTTGTTTGCTTGTTAGGCGGATTAGACTACTCATAAGTTGAGTAGCTTAGTTCTATGCCATATGTCATCGTGTGGGTTGGCTAGGCACATCATAAGTTGGTGTGTTCTGGTCATATGCCTTTCGTCGTCTGTTTAGGCAGAGGCTGGACCCCTCATGAGTTAAGGTGACTCAATTCTTTGTGTATGCCGAAAGTTTAGGTTGACCAGCCTCATCATAAGTTGATGTGGCCCGGTCATACGCCTTACGTTAATCGTTTAGACAGAAACTAGTCAGTCCATAAGTTGGTGTGGTTTGGTCCTATGCCTTACGTATACTTGTTTTACCAGGTTAGGGCACCATGAGTTGGTGTGGCCAAGCCATATAAACTAGCAGGTCAGTCACATCCATAAGGTGGGTTGGCTGATCCTATGTCTTATGTAGGCAAGGGTAAAAAGGGAATAGCGAGGCTTTTTGAACGAACTATGTTACCGGGAAAGGAACCTGCGGGTTGGTGAGAGATGTTGTTGTACTCACCTTTGTATGTTTTCTTTGGGGTATCTCTGGGGATTTCCTTTTTGATAGCTTAGTCGCTTTAGATGCTCGTTGAGTGCTGGAACTTTAGGTAGGTGAGATGGATGCTGGGAGGGAAGCTTGGGATAAGATAGGACTGACCTTACTAGGGCTTAGGATGGGTGTTACTTCACGATGCCATCCTCAAGAAGGGATCGTGCAGACTATCTCCGGTTCTAACTAACACGTAAGTGTCGGGAGTTGGTCCCAAGTATAGTTGTGTTTTGTCTTTGTAATTTGAGCTTTGTATAAATTTTGGCAGTCTCCTGTTCCTACGGGGAGCGCTACCGAAATTTTTACAAATTTGAGGGAGTTAGTCATTTTTGGACACCTGAAAATTCGAAAAAGACATTTTTCCTACGGGAAGCACTGCCAAAAACTTGTAGAATCTGGAGATTTAGATTATTAAATCATTATTTTTTGCTAGGCAGAATTTGACAATCTGCCTTGTCTAGGGGAGATGCTGCCTAAATTGTTAGTGATTTCTGGGATCCATTAAGAGAAGATGAGGGAGAGGTTAATAGAGGAGCTAGACCTAGACATGAAGCACGTTCCCCTTAAACATAGTTTTGTCCGTTTTGGCCTGGAATGTGATGCAGGTATACGATTTCGATTGAAATTTCGACTCGTTCGGCCTGATCCTACAAAAGAACATTCTTCTATTATCACTGATAACAGGTCGGTTGCCGATTCGTCGATTTACGACACAACCTCCTTGCTTCTGCACCTCAACCTAAGGCCTTGGTTTTTATGGGTTTTTATGTTTCTTAGGCTTTTCACCCAGATTTCTTTCTAAGTGGTCATTTCTAAAGACTGAGTACCTATATTTAAGGGATGGTGTAAATTGGTTGGGGTTTGTATGCACAAGGCAGTGTGTGAGTCGCAGAAAAGCAATAAAGTTGACTCCCTTAGTGTGTGCGATGTTGTTGTTGTTTGAACCTCGTGTGATCGCAGGTATGTTTATATGATCTTTTGAATTGAGCTTGATGATAGTCCGAATATGGTATAAATGCAGATGGACAAGCCATACAACTGATGTGAGAGTGATCATTTAAATACCACATAAACTTCTGCTTGACTACCTAAACTGCCCTTGCTTAGCATAGCTATAATAGTTGAAGGGAACTATACAGTGATTGTGAGAAGTGATCGTCTCGTACTTATTTCCCACTATACATATATAGAAGTACATACCTATGTTGGGTATTGGCGTGGTCTGACGAGCCCACTCTTAAAGGTCTGAATGAGGTCGAGATGGAGAGAGAAGGGAAAATCTCCCTTATTGGTGTATACTTCTTAGACAAATTCTTAGTCGAACGTTGGTCCTTGGCCTGGATTCGAGGTCCTTGTCCAGGACATCCTAGGTCCTAGACACAACGTGGAAGGGATCACCCCTCGCATGGAGGCTGATTTATTTGCAAGCACGACGCTGTACCGGGGAGACAGAAGCGCCGCGAGGATGAGGAGTTGTCCCCCAGCTACTCGGTCCGGCGGGGTGTTCATGTTTTCTTCTGCTGACATTAAATGTTATTTTTTCTTTTTCCTTGTTTTAACTTATTTTGGTGGAACGGTAGAGTTCCGGGCGGGAGGTTTAGTGTGTCGCTGGTGATGCGCCAGACAACTCACCACCGCTCCGAAGTCCTTCCTGCCCTAGGGACCATCTTACCCCGCACCCTTTAGGACACCTCAGGGTGCAGAAGACAGTAAGACCCTCAGGCCGATTTTGCGCTCTCTAAAGGTTTACCCCCCTTAACGCGCACTTCAAACGATGCCTGAGCGTCGAGAGCGACCCCATGGCTCAAACGAGGCCACTCGGTTATGGACACCACATAAAGCGTCGTCATCACGACTACTTACGTAGGACTGCATTGTTGGTCGGTATGTGTAAGTCCTGCGTCCACACGGTTTTATATTAAACCTCGTGCGCAACACTTTCTGATTTCCACATTGGAAAGTTATGGGTCAAGCGGAAAAGACAAAAGCATGTGGCGGTGAGTAGACTCGAGTTTCGGTAATGCGAAGCGACGCGCGAATGGAGTACTAGCTCTAGTCGGCCTATGGGGACCCGCATACGCGCTTCCAACGTTTCAAATGCCGGTTTGCACATGGGTCTGATTTGGGCATTATCCGCACGCTCATTTTTCGTACGGACCTGCCCCTTTCATTTGATAGGCATATAAGGCTATACAAACTGGAATACGGACTAGGCAGAGAGGAAAAGGGGGCGAGCCTCTTTCTCTATCTCTGTTTCGCTTCCTCTTTTTGAGTTTTCGTAGTTGGACGTTGTAGTCTGTGGCAGCCGTCAAAGTCAAACCCCTTGATCTCTGGCCGCCACGACAACCTGAAGCTGTCTACTCAACCCCTCTCCACAGGGTGCAGAAGAGAGTGTGATCTTCAACCGCACCTGGCGGTTGTCAAGCGTCGAGAGATTAACCCCTCAAAGCGCTTATTAGCCGACACTTGAGTGTCGAACATGGCCCTCGAGACTATCGAGGATTGCCCGACTATGGGTACCACGTAGTACTCCATCGTTGTGATTGCTTGCGTACGCTCGCACGGCTAGTTGATATGAGAAGGCCTTACGTCCGCACAATTTTATACTAAAGTCTTACGTGCGATGCCTATCTGACTCTCGCTTCCGAAAGTTATGGGTTGGATACTGAAGGGACTAGGAGTAATGTTGTGTTGTTGTGTCGTGTGTTTGTGGATGTGAGTGTTGTGGTGTAACGCGTGGTGTGTGTAATGCGTCCTAATCGACCAACGTCGAGTCGCATTTGGGACCTCATCCCCCCAATGCGTCGATTCGCGTACGGGTTCGATTCTGGGCGTTGACCGCACGTACCCCCTATGATACAGCGAATGAGAAACGCCCTCGGCTGGGCCACCTCTGCGATTGCACATGAAAAGCCTTCGCATGTGGTTCAGTAGCTCAGTGGGGATACGCCCACCTATGGGATGGTGACAACTCCCGCAGGTGAAGGTGAAGCGGTCCCTCGGGTGACCCTGTCCTGTCGTAGGGGCTCATGAGAGGTACGGTTGGCGCACTCGGCCGGAGCGGCTAAAAATGCTATGCGACGAAGTCCTGCAAAATCCTGCGTGACACGGCCGAAGGGTCCCCGTGCGGACCGATGCGCTCGACAGGTGGCGCCGTTGCCGGGGATCTCGGCTACCTACCGGGGTCTTTAGTGAACGAACCCAGGTTAAGTGCAGGCTGATGATCCAGGCAAAATGACAAACCCCTATGTTTTGTGTTGTTTTAATAAGAAAGGCGTATATTGTATAGAAATCCGTATACTGGCAATAATGTATATAATAGGAGTATGTGATTGTGAGTATGAACAAGAATTGTATCCATCACCTTGAATTAGAAGAGTGGTTTGTTGAACTTAGAGGTGGGACGTCTAGATATGACTTAGACTTGACAAACTATTTTGTTGGGCTATCTCTCTTGTTCCTACCAGGTTGGTTAACAAAAAGGTATAAAAATGCCGGACGCGGATGAAATCGAGCGGGGCCCGGCGGCTACGCCGGAAAACATTGTTAAGGCCCGTGACAAAAGAGAGTTAGCGCGGCTACAAATACCGAAAGTTAACATCTTTCTGTTTGAAGGGGAAAGGGTGTCTAAA
Source organism: Chara braunii (assembly GCA_003427395.1). Lineage (NCBI taxonomy): Eukaryota > Viridiplantae > Streptophyta > Charophyceae > Charales > Characeae > Chara > Chara braunii. Next base: position 1,963,204 of record BFEA01000073.1, on the reverse strand, counting down.
TGATTAGAAATGTTTGAACAAATTGCAAGCGAGGCTTCCGATGCAGACAAATTCAAGTTACTGCCCAGGTACATCTGGTGGGAAATACGACCCGAGATAATGAAGGTGGCTGCCGGAGCAGCGGGAGTTTGGGCCAGTTTCAAGGAAGAGATGCAAAGGCGCTTTAAGTTGGGGGATGGTCTGTTAACAAAGGCCGATTTGGAAATATTACGACGAGACGAATTCACTACTGTGGGTGCCTTCGCAAAAGCCTTTGAAAAAATGGCAAGGAAAGTTAATGGGATGGTAGAAGAGGAACAGTGTGCTGCCTTCCTAGAGCATTTCACGAATTGGAAGGCCTCTGCACTAGCCAAGAAAGGTGCACCAGGGAAGAAATTGACATGGGCCACAATAAAAGAGAGCGTGACGGACGGGGAGTTGAACCAGGTGGACATCTTTCAAATGCGGCAAGCCAGGAAAAAAAGAAAGGCCTTGGATACGACAATGAGTGACGGGCGAGATTTCAAGAAAATGGTAGAAGATGCGGTAGCCCAACTCGATGCGGCAAAGGAGGCAAGTGCAGCAAGAAAGGCTGTGGCGGTATCATAGGTCCAAGGAAAGGCAAGCAAGACAATAGTACAAGAGGAAGAAGAAGATGAGGAAGAGGAACCCGAGCCTCCAAGGCTAACAAAGGCTCAAAGAAAGGCAAAAAATTTGACTCAAAATAAAAATAATCGAACTATGGGCATGCTCTGGCGGGAATTACAGTGGGACAAGAAAACGGAACTAGTACAGAGGAAAGTGGCGGGGACTTGAGATGTCCCAAGGGAACTATGAGCCAACATAAAAAATGGTCGCACGAAGCAAACAACATCGTCGAGATCAAAGATTTAGGCGGTGAAAAATATTAACACCACTAGTGCAAGTGAGGTCAAGTGGGAGAGTTAGGAGAGAAAAAGAAGTAAAATATTGATGGTGGAAGGGTTGTCCAGCAGTCCGAGGTATCTTAGATTAGCTAAGCATAAGAAAATAGAGCCCCAAGGTGCTCAACGTAGGAAAAAGACTATATAAAGAAAATCGGGGCAAAGGGGGCTCAAAAATGAAACCAACGGAGGCAAGATGGTGCCCCCTATGAGCTTGGGGTGTCATTATTGTAATCCGAGATACAACGGTCAACTGCTGAGTCTGAATCTGGCCATGGATGAGGACCCATGACCTAGAAAAAGGCTCAACAACTACTTAGCACTTCTTAAATAAAAAAAAAAAAAAAAAAAAAAAAAAAAAAAAAAAAAAAAAAAAAAAATTGAGAGAGAATGAGATAAAGGAGGAGAAAAGAGTGGAGGAAAATGTGTCAGTTTATTCGGACCTACACAGTAGGGACTGACAGGTCCCTACTATGACCTCATCCCTCCAAGATTCAAGCAGGGCAATCCGGAATGCAGACATATGGCCCTTGGGGTAATATCTCCACAAAATCTGAATTAAAAAAAGCAAAATCAAGAGAAAATGCAAAGGGAAAATAACCGGTTTTCTTTTGGGTCATGGACTTAAGACTCAGATCCATGGAGGAGAGAATATGGTTGTTTTTTGGGAGGCCTACTCAAACGGCCAACTCGGGAATGAGTTGGCAGCCCAAAATGGAAAGAAACAAAAGAGAGGAAAAGACAAAACTGTGCACTTGGCCCAAAAAGAGAGCCAGATGCACCAAAAATTAAAAAGCTGAGTTTAGGGGCTCAAATTTGAAACAATGGCTACTTGGGGGTGACTTCATATGACACCGAGGCATGGGGAAATACCTCGGTCTACCAAAAATGGGAAAGAAACTGAAAAAATCGAGAAAAAGGGTCACTAGGTATTTTTCTCTCAAGTGAGGTTGCCCCTTGGGAATTAGGACCCAAGGGGGCAACATTTTGAAAATGAAAAAGAGGTTGAAGGAGGCCAAGAGGCAATCCAAGTAGGTACTTACCACTTGGACTGCATGTACTTGGCCAAAATAAGGCCCGGGTACCTCCGGAAGGACCTAGTGGTGAAATTTTATCTTCGGGGTACCTCGGTTCACCTCAAGGCACATGGGGAGTGTCCATGCTGCTCAAGTGAGCTCATAGGAGCACTTCCCTCACTTGGAGAAAGGAGAGGGGAACCCCTGTCAGTTTGAGAGCTTAGAGGAGACTGTGGAATAGTGGAGGGAACTCTAGAGGTTGGAGGTAGTAGGGTTGGCCTAGGGAGGTGATCCGCTATAGCCCCCAGACTGTGAGGAAGGAGGAGAGGCTAGAGGGAGTCTCATTGGCCCTTCTAGAGAGGAGGGCTCCATAACTATAGTGAAGGAGTTGCAATAGTTTGGGTGAGATTTAGAGAGGAAGGAGAGAAGGGTTTGAGAAAGAAAAAAGTTATAGCTAAGGTGACACTTGTGCAAGGAAGGAGAAGGCTTCATCAAGATTGGTGTTCCAACTCCAAGGGACTAAGGAGGTGAGTGGAAAGAAGAAGACTCTTCTTCTACGTCCTCTTCTTCTCCTTCTCTTTCTTCTTCTACTTCTTCTTCTCCTCCTTCTTCTTCTTCATGTTCTTCTTCTTTTTTTCCTTCTTTTTTTTCCTTTTGTTCTTCTTATTCTTCTTCTTTTTCTTCTTCTTCCTCTCATTCTTCCTCTCTCTCCTTTCATCGCCCTTCTTCTACCCCACCAATGGTCTCTCATCTACATTTTTTCTCTCTCATTCTATATATTGTCTCTCTCTCCATAGGAACCTTCCAAACCTTAGAGTAGATGGTAGAAAGTTTTTTCACTAGTAATGATCTCCCCATGGGCTCTTTTTTCACTCCCATGTGAAGCGCCACTTTCCCCCTTGTGATTTCATGCATTGAGTGAGTTTCACTTAGTTTTTTCTTACTTTCTCTCCATTTCTTCACTTAGGAACAAATCTCAACTCTTGTTTGTGTTTACTCCAGTGTTTGGATGATGTTTCTTTCTTGTTTTGTCTTTTTCTTCACTTCCATGTGAAGCGTCACTTCCCCCCTTGTGATTTCATACATTTGAGTGAGTTTTACTTCATTTTCTCTCTCTTTCTCTCTATTTCTTCACTTAGGATCGCAACTGTTGTTTGTGTTTACTCCAGTGTTTGCATGATGTTTCTCTCTTGTTTTGTTCCTTTCTTCACTTCCATGTGGAGCGTCACTTCCCCCCTTGTGATTTCATACATTTGAGTGAGTTTTACTCACTTTTCTCTCCATTTCTCTCAATTTTGTCACTTAGGAGCAAATCGCAACTCTTGTTTGTGTTTACTCCAGTATTTGGATTATGTTTCTCTCTTGTTTTGTCCCTTTCTTCACTTCCATATGAAGCGTCACTTCCCCCCTTGTGATTTCATACATTTGAGTGAGTTTTACTCACTTTTTTCTCTCTTTCTCTCCATTTATTCGCTTAAGAGCAAATCGCAACTCTTGTTTGTGTTTACTCTAGTGTTTGGATGATGTTTCTCTCTCGTTTTGTCCCTTTCTTCACTTCCATGTGAAGCGTCACTTCCCCCCTTGTGATTTCATACATTTGAGTGAGTTTTACTCTTTTTTTTTCCCCTTTTTCTCAATTTCTTCACTTAGGAGCAAATCGCAACTCTTGTTTGTGTTTACTCTAGTGTTTGGATGATGTTTCTCTCTTGTTCTGTCCTTTTCTGCACTTCCATGTGAAACATCACTCCCCCCCTTTTGATTTCATACATTTGAGTAAGTTTTACTCACTTTTCTCTCCCTTTCTCTCCATTTCTTCACTTAGGAGCAAATCGCAACTCTGGTTCATGCTTGTTCTACATGTTTTGATGGTTCCTTTTGCCTATTTTGCTCAGTTCTCTCACATGATGATGTTTCGTTGCATTCTTGGTTGTCTTCATGAGCTTCAAGTATGTGTTTGAGCAAGTCTCACTCATTTGCATGACTCATCTCTCACGTGATGATATTCCGTTGCATTATTGGTTGCCTTCATAAGCTTCAAGCATGTGTTTGAGCAAGTCTCACTCACATGCATGACTCATTTCTCACATGATGATGGTCCTTTGCATTCTTGGTTGCCTTCATGAGCTTCAAGCATATGTTTGAGCAAGTCTCACTCACATGGATGACTCATCTCCCACATGAAGATGTTTTATTGCATTATTGGTTGCCTTCATAAGCGTCAAGCATGTGTTTGAGCAAGTCTCACTCACATGCATGACTCATCTCTCACATAATGATGTTCCATTGTATTCTTGTTTGCCTTCATGAGCTCCAAGCATGTGTTTGAGCAAGTCTCACTCACATGCATGACTCATCTCTCACATGATAGTGTTCCGATTCACATTGCTGTTCTACTACTCATGTGCATGTCTTCTCACTACTCACACCCTCACTTTGTCAAGTTCATACCTTTGGTAGTGTTCCGATTCACACTTGGTTGTTATACTACTCATGTGCATTTGCTCTCACTAGTTCTACCCTCACTTTGTCAAGTTCATGCATTTGGTAGTGTTGCGATTCATACTTGGTTGTTCTACTACGCATGTGCATGTGTTCTCACTAGTTCTACCCTCACTTTGTCACGTTCATGCATTTGGTAGTGTTCCGATTCACGCTTGGCTGTTCTACTACTCATGTGCATGTGTTCTTACTACTCACACCCTCACTATGTTAAGTTCATGCATTTGATAGTGCCCCGATTCTCACTTAGCTGTCCTACTATTCATGTGCATGTGTTCTCACTACTCACACCCTCACCTCGTCAAGTTCATGCCTTTGGCAGTATTCCGATTCACACTTGGTTGTTCTACTACTCATGTGCATGTGTTCTCACTAATCACACCCTCACTTTGTCAAGTTCAGGCCTTTGGTAGTGTTCCGACTCTCACTTGGCTGTTCTGCTACTCATGTGCATGTGCTCTCTCTAGCCACACTCTTCCTTTGCCAAAACTCGTGTGCCCGGTGATAGTCTGATTCACCCTTCACTACTGACCTTGGCACACACATGCCCCATCGAGACCCCCCGTGTTCTAATCGAACGCGGTAAGTGGAAAGCAAGAAAAATGATTGTTTTCCATTGGTAGGATTGTTGTTGCTGCTACTGCTTTGTATTACAGTAATGTTGTGTTTCCTGATGACTGACCAAGCCCCTTGCTGCAGCTGCTGCTGCTGAGAAATGAACGACCAACCGCTGGGGCACGGGCAGGTCCGAAAATGAGACTAAGGGGCCAATGCCACCAGGGGGCACTCTGGCAAAGTCTTCCAAACCAACGTTATGAGGGCTAGGATGTCTCATACCTTATATCCTAGGTATAGACAGATGACCTGCAGAATCTGCAGGTCATCTGAGTCCATTTTCCTGCGAAAACGGGAAATGGACTTTACCGAACTGTTCGCCTCGGGGCCCGGACGGCGCCCGAAAACAGCAAGTAGGGGCAAACGGCAACGGAATCTGACGAAACTTGGTGAGGTGCTTCCATAAGATACCGACAAAGAGCCCATAAAAATTTGACGGATTCTGACCTCGTTTAGGTAAGGAAATGCAGGTCTGTGTTCGGTTTTCCCTCCTTAGGCAAAAACGGCAAAGCCTGCAAATCTGCAAAATCTTCAAACTGTGGAGATCTGCAGATCTGCAAAGTCAGTGTTTTCTACAGGTTTGTGAATTCCGCCTATCTCCTGTAGAACTGGTACTGTGTGTCTTAAGTTTTTGAAGTCCGGGGCAAAGGGGAGACCTAGGGACAAAGTCGGACGTATGAAGTGGGACGGAGGATCAAGCACCCCGCACCACCTCCCTCCTCCGTCTCCCTCACCCATCCACCATAGCCAAGCACCTCACCCCATCCCCCACCTTCATCTTCTTCACCCATCCACCATAGCCAAGCACCTCACCCCATCTCCC
>BFEA01000073.1:1922195-1935691 GCA_003427395.1 Chara braunii | reverse complement strand
TTGACCCTTAACTCTCCCCTTACCCCTTCCCCTCCTTGGCATGTGACTAACCTCTCCCCTCACTTGTTACATTGCCAGGGAACGAACGGAAAAGGAACTTGATCCTCACTTGGTGGAAAGCGAGGGCAAGGGGAGGGCTGCCGGTCCCTTGTGCCACCAAGAAGGAAAGCCACCGGACTCTTGTGAGCATCAGGGAAAGCGGAAAGAAAGTGAAGTCTTGTGACGAGGTCAGTTTGACTCAACCATCTTCCCCGACTGCATGACTAAGGTGAAGGCATGGTTTGCTTGTCGGATGGGGAAAGACAACCAAAGGAACATCAAAGGCAAAGGAAACCTAGGCTTGTGGGAAACGACGATGTGTTGACCCCAATGGGGATTGTATTTGGTCCTTTTGTTTTGTGTAGTTTTGTGCAGGTGAGTAGCTTGGGATGACTGGATCGGGACTGGACCCGCAAGGGTGGGAAATTGGATAAGGGAAGGACTTAAACCTAGCCTAAACCATGAATGCAGAACAAGCTCGACGGTTGGATGCCGCCTAAATGGTAGATGCCTGAATGTGGCTTGAGTGGTGATTGATCGAGATGACTCTCTTGTGTGCAATGCAAAGCCCAGAAGGAGTAAGGGCAGTCTTGGATAGGTGAATGCAATGCTAGTGCCTCTGGCAAAAAAAATATAGCGGCTAGGGGTTGGGCGGTGCCACCCCACCCCGAGGATGCCGTAGGGACTGACCTGAGCCGCCTTGTTTAGTGAAAAGGTGCGTGGCCCAATGGATGACGCTTGGCCTACGCACGAAAAGAAGACGAACCTTCAATGAACTCCCTACACTGCCTGCGTATCGAAAGGAGCGATTGTCTGGACAGACTCAAATGAATCGAGAAAACGCCACGAATGACCAAAGTGTTACCATCTAGACGCGAGAGCGGAGCTACATCCCCCAATGTAAAGCCCTCTCGCAAATGGCCCATCCCCATCCATCTCATAGCACTAGGTGGGGGTGCCCCTGGGACGAACGGCCCGCGCCCTGAGCGTGAGCGTGGGCGGGCCGAGCCAAATGGGACCCGCAGTGGGGTCGACTAAGGCTCGAAAGTCCTTCAGGGTACGGCCCCTAGAAAAATGGTGGAGGCGCCGGGTAGGGGTTAAATTGACCCTGATGATCTCGAGAGGGGCGCCCGACGCATGACCGAGAACATAACCGAAGAGAAGGAATGAGGACTTGTGTATGCTCTATTCCCTTGAGAGAATCAGATTTGAGAGTGGCTGGGCGCATGGCAAGGCCAGGCCTGGAGGAATAACATGCATGCTTGCACACTTGTTCAACCATCTCCTATGGAGGTGACTCTAGTCCTCCTTCCTTCGGGCTAATGTTCGTCAGACCGTGGAAGCCTTGGGCAAGCCGCAGGTTGACCCTTCCTCTTCGTGCGAAAGAAGGGCTCCGGTTACCTGGCAGGCGGTTGGGATTCCGGGCTAGTCCGGGTTCCGATGAAAATCCCGCAGCGGAGTGATCCGACCAACCTGGGTGCCTTCTCTTCTCTTCTTTGGAGCCCAGCGGGCTCCGTGCACCGCAATTAAATGCTTGAAGGAACCTCATATGAACACAAAGGGTAATCGAGAAGGAACGATCCTGCCCTATGAACGGACACATGAAGCGAAGATAAGGGAAAAAAGGGAGTTGCTAGACTCCAAGGAAAACTAGCTCACCTTTGAAGATGCTCACGAAAAGGAACCAGGCACTATGTATGGAAGTTAGGGGTGAGAGGCACACACTGTCCGGAGAGAAAATTTGTGAGCAATGGGTAGGAAGCGCTGGGTGCACCAAGGGCCAGGCACTTGTGTTATGTGTGTCCCACTTGGGACTTGTATTTGCATGAAACGTCTCCTCAGGCGGGGCTTAGCCTGTTGGCTGGCGGGGGGGAGTACCACTACATGCGGGCACAGACAGAGTCTCGGGGACGATTAGTAGCTTCTCGTAGCTTGGTTTGGGAAAGGTTGTTCCTTATCGGACCGATGGAAGTGAATGCCCGGACGGCTGACTTTGTCCTTGTATTTAGGCACACGGGGTAACCTTCGGTGTCGGTATGGATGTGCAAAGCGGCAATACGGGATGGGGTATTCTGGGCAAGAAGGTGAGGGCGACCCCCCACTGGAGTCTGGGTACCGCGCTCGCGACGGTTGAGCTGTGCTTGAGTTATGGGATAAAACTCTGCCGATAGTAACAGTGGAGAGACCACTTTTGGGAAAAGGACGATGAGGAGATGACCGGCCTGTGTGTGGTGATTGCTTGAGTTGCTCTTTTTGTACCTCCCTCTGTAAAGTATGCCTGATGGATGTTGGGAAGGGAACTGAGCTTCTAAGTCTATTCTCACCTCCTGTCTAAGTCCGCACGAGTGAGAGAACATGAGGATAAGGATGGATAGGAGTCAGAAGGAAATGGAACCAAGAGAAAGAAATGTCAGCTAAGGGTGATCGACTGAGGGTATGACAGGGCAATAGCGTCGGGGAAAAGGGTAGGAAATGCTAGGGAGATCTGGATGAGGGGTCTGAAATCCATTCTCATCCAAAAGGGAGACAATCTAATCATGAGGGGTCATGTGGTGCTCTACTGTGAAAACAGGACGGGCGCCGAAAAAAACAAGATGGCGCGGTGGTTGTCGCCCCCTGTCTACTCTAGTGGTCCGAAAATGCCAATAGACGTAAGGGAAGGAGTATTTGTTGTCCTCCCGGAAGAAGGAACGTAGACGGACCTGGAACCAGCCTATGAAACTGTGATGCTGGATGAGAAGGACGCGTTCCTCTGAATAGAGACGGTTTGGACCAAGGTCAGCCTGACGAGACTTTCACCGAGCCTGATGAACCTAGAATTCCGGGGGACGGTGGAAGCCCGAGGATGGGTCTACCTATCCCAGGAAATGAAAAACGAGATGGTGATAGGTTTGGTATCGGGCACGGCACCGAATCGGCTGTTAAGACGAACAGAGCGGGAAGTGGTATGGGCGGCGTGTCAGCGGGCGGAAATGGAAATGGACAAAGTGGAGGTGCGGGTGGAACTCGGGGATAGGGGAAACATGAGGCGGCCCCTTAGGACAATGAGGTGTCTGCTACCCCCGTTTCTGGTGGACGCTGTCTTTGTGACCAGGGATAGACTAGAACGGATATGCCGATCAATGACACACCTGAGGCTATACCAGTGTGCCCGACAGGATGTCTTTAGATTGTCAGTAGAAGTCGGGCCGTTCGAAGGGAACTGGGCAGAGGAATTAGCTGAGGTACTAAACCTCCTCAGCGCGGATGAAGTCTTTGTTCCTAGCCCGGTGCATTGGCGGATAATCCATCGGAATGTGGCGGCGGGCGAAACCTTCTTAGAGGGACTGAAAGAGCTGTTCTTAAATGAGGAGGAGGATCTCAGTGATGAGGAGGATGGGGGCGAGATAGAGGACTGGGACCTCTGAGGAAAGAGAGGGGACTTACCTGGGAACTGGGTAGTCGGCTATGTGCAGGTAGAAAACAATCGCCCGAGAACGCGAGCTATGGGATTGTACGTTCGAAGGATGGGAACCGAGACGGATTAGAGGAGGGGTAGAGATGCCCTTACCGACGGAATATGGGTGGAGAGGGGCGACATGTGACTGGGTCGGGCTACAAATCGCGCCGGAACTATCATACCTGTGGATAGAGCGCATCTGGAACCCCATTAGGGAGGAAGATGGATAGGAAGATATTGAGGAAGGGAAGGTGGAGTCAGTTGGGACGGTCGTCTTGTCGGAACAAGGGTGGCACCTGTTCTGTACCACGCTTGCGGCAGGGCAAAATCCGATGTGGCTTCTGGAAGGTGCGGAGACCAGGACCCGGAACGCAGGAGAAAGGTTTGCCAACAAGGGGTGAGATGAAGTCCACAGTAGGGTCGTTATGGGAGGATAGAAAGAGTTTAGGCCTCCCTGCCTACGGAAGAGGATCTGGTTCCCCGAATTCATAGTGGACTGGCTTGGGGATTTCGACCATGTTGTGGAGGTGGCCGGCACTATGGAGCGGGTACACAGACTATACGTGGCTGTCAGAGGAATTTTATAAAACATCACTGAAATACGGGCCTTTCCATGGCGATAGAGCCTGGGAAGTCCTCATCATTTTGAACATGGATAGGTACGATCAACTAGAGGTAGCTCCGGAAGTCAGGGATGCCATAATCCGTCGGGAGGTAGCGGCCACACCCTGCTACGTGGATGATGTGTTTAAGTTGTTTGAGGTACCATGGTTCGACTAGGAGCAGGAAAAGTTGCGGTCAGGCAAGTATGGGAGAATTGCTAAAATAAGGGAATGGGATATCTGGCCATTGTAGGGATCGGTGCGGATTGTGAGCAAGAAGACCAAGGACGAGCATGCAATGGCACGAAGAAGGACGTTCCTTGAAGATCGCCCCCTAGGCATTGAGCCACCTAGGGAAGTAGAGAATGGAGTAGAAGTTAGTTTGTCGGCTGCAAATGAGGGTTGGCACCCGGTGGTGGACTGGGTTGGGGCTGAACTTACGGAAAATATGGTTTACCTGGTAACGAGGGTCGAATGGTGTGCGGACGAAAATGGGGAGTGGAACCCGGACCCTCGAGGGCATGTGCGTGCGGAAGGGCGATTGTATGTGTCTGAGGGCGGATGGCGAGAGTTCGGAGTCCTGTTGGCATCGGGGGAGGATCCGTTAAGTATGTTCGAAGGGGCGTGGCAGTTAGTGTGGCAGGCGGGATTCGAATTCGCGGACCCGGGAGTTGATGATGTGACAACGAACCTTAGGGTAGCCATGGTTGGGAGCTTTGAATTGCCTAGTGAAAACGTTCGGATGAGACTGTCGCCCTTCCTACTGGAAAGACTAGGTGGCCTGGAGCTTGTCAAACGGGCGGTAGCCGACCTCGCCAGTTTGACATATGAGGATGCGATCGTACACCGAGAATATTATCGGGCCTTCCTAGAAATGGGGTCGTTCAGCGGAGAGCAGAGGTATGAGGTGCTACGCATCCAGCACGCCATGTTCACCACTAGACCAAGGGCTCCGATTGTAGGCAGTGAGGTTCTGTGGGGCGTCGTCCGACGAGAAATAAGTCGAGGGAGGACATACGTAGATGACCTACATCGATTGTATGAGGCAACGGAAGAAGGAACAGGCTGGTAAGAGAGTCAAGAAAAGGGAGGGGAATAGAGGGGAAAAGAAACATCAAGCTAAGGATCGGGGAGTTGCTCAGGCGAGGGCAGAAGAATAAATAAAATAAGGAAACTCGCTTGCTGTTTAAACTGTGCAGGGGACTGCTAATCAACAATGGTAATGAGACGCGCCTGGATGTCGCGACGGCCCACGCACCCTCGACTGCTAACGGAAAGCGGAGACGGATGGGAGGTATCGCTCCCAGCAAGCTACAGGGTCCGAGGGATCGATACCGAATGGAGAGCCGTGACCTTGGGAAGGGACCAGGCGTTCATGATGGTGGAATGTTTGTGGGGAGGTATGAGGATTAGTAGGGGACCAGGGGACGATCTGTACACTGACCTCAGGGTGACTGGAACCGTATACCTACCAGAGCTCGGGTGGCACATGTTAGGAACGGAGTTGGCATTAGGGTATGGGCTGCTACCAGTCTTCCAAAGGGCTACTAGGATACTGAACCGAGTAGGCCAGGAAGTGCGAGGGAGAAGGAATGTGGGATTGAGGACCCGGGTGGAGGCAGGAGGTTGGCGAGAGTTTAAGGCCCCAATAACCGGGCTGAGGTGTCGAGTGCCTCGCTTCATGGTGGACCTGGTGTTTAACAGCCTCGCAAGGGCAAGGGATCTGGTGGATTTGACCCTGGTCTGGATCCACCACTTCCGGCCACAGACAACGAGTATGTTCTATGATGTGCCGGTTAGGCATGGGCCGTTTTAGGGAAACCAGGCCTGGGAATTACTCGAACTCATCGAAATCTTGATATTCGGATTGCCTCGCTTGTCGTTTGAGGAATATGAACCGATAATAGTCAGGGAAATTGAGATAGGAGAAAACTACCTTGCGGGAGTGGCTGACCTGTTCGAGGAACAAGACGAACAGGGCAGGCCTGAGGAACTAGCATGAGAAAAGACGCCAGGGAAAGGCGAAAAAAATAAAGGATGGATACTAAGATGAAAAGGAAGCCATCAGCAAAAGAGGGGGCAGAGGTCGGAGTTCTGCCGTACCCGAGGATGTGGCAGGAGGTAACTGGGAAGACCACCTGCACTAAGAACGCTGGGGCATTTGGATGTCAGATAGCCAAGAGGGCTATCCTCGATAGGAAAGTCGCTGGGCCCGGACACCGCCCTAAGAACCGGGGCACGACAGTGACAAAATGCCAAACCTCGGCGGTAAAGTCCCCCGGCAGAATGCAATCTGAATGGGGTCCTGTAAAAAAAAAGTCAGGAGAGTCGTTCCGACTAATATAAGACGGGAGAAACATGGAATCAAGCGAACCTTAGGGCCGGGACTAGGGAAGCTATGAACAACCGACCGTTTTTCGCAAAAAAAATTTCCATGTGCTGGCTAGGTAAAAAGAATGGCGCCACAAGAAGAGGTTGAAGGACTGTAGAGCAAGAGGAGTCAGGGTACGAATAGGGAAGTGGAACGGAACGAGGGGTCGGACCGAGAGTCAGCTAAGCCAGAGGGGGCCAGAGAAGATGGGAAGGGCCTCTCCACAGGGGAAAGCTCGGGGAAAGCTGAGGGTAGCAAAAGAGGATCGTAGGAGAATAGGGAAGGAAGGGACAGCGAAAGGGCGAGTCCTCGAAACTCTGAAGGGATCACGCCCAAGAAAACGAAAGTTTCAGACGCAGGCCGTAAGTTGGCAGAAATAGAAAGGCGGACTGCAGAATATAAGGTGAGACTTATCGAGCAAATGATGGCAGGGAATGAAGAGGATCCCCAGGGGGAAGGGTCACGAGAGGGACACAGGACCAGTCAGGGCGAAGCCAGGTTCGGAGCAAAAGATAATAGTCATAAGGGGACACCCAGCAAGAAGGGGAAGGAAAAGGGGGATTCCCCGGCCATGGAGGCAGAAAAGGCTACGACCCCGCCGACAATCGACAATCGACAACGGCGCTAGTCGTCTGCCCACCACACCCAAAGTAACGAAGGGATGCGATGGACTCTAGAGTCTCAGAGAAAGGGTGTTAGGCTGGTTTGATCCGGAGGGAACGCCGAAAACCGGGGAGGAGCACAGGGAAAGCAAGGAAGGAGAGGGGACTAGTACGGACGGAGAAGCAGACAGGTCCGAAGGAGGTCTCAAGAGGATAGTAGCCACCCTCACCCGGACACTGAATAAGAATCAGGGCTACCTCGCAGATGCAAAGAAGAAACTCACTTTCGATGGGGCAAACATTACGGAATTCTTGATAGACTACGAGAATTTGGCAGCCTTACTGAAATGGACTGAGAAAGAAAAGATGGACCACTTAGGGAATCACGTGTCGCTGAGCTTAGGAAGGGACATTATGACTATCGTCGCCTCTAGTGGCTCCTGGAAAGAAACCCGGAATGAGATGATGAGGAAGTATCTGAAGGCGGAGAAAATGGCAACAGAGGCCGAATTAGCAGTAGTTCAAAGGAAAAACTATGCGACTTACAATGACTTCCTAAGGGCGTTTACTCTAGTGGCACTGCGAATCCCCGGGGTAACGGACCGTATAATGAGCAAGTATTTCCTTAGACAGTTCTTTGAGTTCGACAAAGATAAGATTATGTCGGCCTACCAGCAGACCAGTAAGTTTGAGTACACAAGGGACGTGGACTTCAGCACGGTAACAGACCTCGCAGAAAAAACAGTGGTGACCGATACGCTAGCCCTGCTTAAGGAAGGGGAGATTATAGACTTGACTGGGAAGACGGGGGATAAGGTCAAAAAGGGGATAGAAAGCCTGCATGAACGAGTGCATGGGGTTGACAGCAAGATGGAAAGAATTTAAAATACGCTATTAGTAATGCAGGCGCAGGTGTCCCGACCCGCCCTCCCGCCCCAAGAGGCCGTAGTTCCGGCAACGGTGGCGAATCGGGGGTACGGCAGAAGGGACCCGGCCAATTAGCAATGCAAGTATTGCACAATGGTCGGACATTTCGTGCAGACTTGCCCAAGACTCAACCATGATATCATAAGACAGAGATGCAGCAGGTCCCTTAAGGGTGAGATTCTCGGACCCCAGGGAGAGCGCGTAAATTGGAATTCGCCAGGAGGAATGCGGCGTGTTGTCATCATCCTGAACAATTTGGATATAGCCGCCGTAGAAGCAGAGTCGGTAGCCGATATCGTCTGGGACCAACCGAGGGGATGTGGACCACAGGCCAATTTCATCCTAGAAGGCAATGGGCAGGATAGGGTAAACATCACCACCCGGCGGGCCGGTGCGGAAAAAAAGCTTATTCAAGATACAGTAATGGAAGAAGTCGCTAAGGCTAGCGTGGATCCGAAAGAGACCGAGGTCGGAGAGCCAGAAAAGGTTTACGGAAAGGCAAGGGAAGAAGAACCGATAGACAAAGTTGTGGTGACAAAGAAGAAGTTCAGGTATCAAATTCCGATCATGACTTCGCCTGAAATCGATGACACCCTGAGTAAGCTGCTGGGTACCATGGTGTCGGTGTCCTTTCAGACCATGCTGCAAGCCAACCCAAGGCTGCTTAAAGGACTCAGGCAGTTGCTAACGAGCAAGCGCATAGAGGTAGAGGAGATCCCGGAACCGCAGGAGCAGGAGACGGAAGAGGCAGAGGCACCCCAAGGCGTCTCCAACCTCCAAAGGATTCCTGGGGACCTAGAGGACCTGGAAAAGGCCTTTGCAGACATCCGCCTAAGCCAACCGGACCGAGAAGGGGGTGAAGTCATGAGGGCGCCACCCGGGACGAAGCTTAGCTTCCATGCATTGCCCGTAGGGAAGCTGAAAGTCCAAATCGGAACCCACCACACAGATGCATTAGTGGACGGCGGTGCGGAAATTACCCTCATATGACGGGATTTTGCGACGATTATCGGCTGCACCGTAAACAAGGAAGTAATGGGGAGTATCCGGGGAGTTGGCGGGGAGATCCCCTTTGTAGGGTACGTTACGAAATGCGCAGTCAAGGCGGGGATCAGGGAATCAATCTGGTCCTTCCAGCGGATGACCGTGATGGAAGAAATGGACCATGACATAATTCTCGGAAGACCATGATGCGCCAATGTAGAGATGATAGGTATGCATTTGCATGATGGCACATACATGGTAGATATAGAGGACCCCGTGACCGGCCACGGGGAACTCCTCCGACTCCTTGGGACCGGAGGGGATCCGCCGAAGGGCAAATTGGCAACCTGATCGCCAACGTTCGAGGAGAGTGCACGAAAGGGGGCATTCGCACGAATGGAAGGTATGAGGGAAAGGGTAGAAATCATGATTGAAGAAGCCTTTAGCAAGAAGGAGTGGATCAAGATGGGTCTACCTCCGAAGAAGAGGAGGCAAGAGGACGAGGCCCTGAAAGTTATGGTGGCAGAAAAAGAGTCGGAAGTCGAACTTGGGGCCAGCCTGCCCAAACCAAAGGAAGGCCGGAACGAAACGCCGGAAGTGGTGCTTAAAATCCTAGACTTGTTACAACTCGTTAAGGCCATCAGGTACCACAAGGTGGGGGTGGACCCCGTAGCGCTTGCTAAATTTGAGGACGGGGTCCGAAAGGGCTACTGTCTGAACGGGAAGCTAGTCAGCATTCAGCCCCGCGTCTTGGAGGTAGCAAGGCCGATCCCGACCGTTCATTTTTTAGGAGAACGATCCCAGAAGGAAGTGTGCGAAAATACAAACCCGTAGGGAAGAAAGCCAAACCGGTCTCGATCCTAGTAGAAACGTCAAAGGAAGAGGTCATGGAAAAGAAGGAGGAAATCCTGCGGGTAATAAGGGAGAGGCGAGCAGTGGAAGGACACTTGATACCTGATGAGATAGCGGATACCATGAAGATAGGGGTAGAAGGGTTCCTAACAGCGAAAGAGACGCAGCTGATAAGGAAAGCGTGTCAGGAGTTCCATTTAGCCTTTGCCTTCAATGACCACCAGAAAGATCGATTAGACACAAAATTGATTTCCCCCGTTAGGATCCACACAGTGGAACACGAATGCTGGAACGACAAAGGGTCTGCCTATGAGTTTGGGATAGAGGCGGAAGTCACTGAATTACTTAGGGCCAAAATAGATTCGTTTGTGGCCGAGCCCACCGCATCCCCCTATGCGAACAGGTGGTTCGGTTTCTGAAAGCCCAACAAAACACTCAGGTGGATCCAGGACTTGCAGAAGCTGAACGCAGTAACGATCCAGGATGCGGGATCGCTCCCACAAGCCGACCTACTGGCAGAATCCCACGCTGGGCGAAGCATTTACTCCCTGATAGATCTGTGCTCAGGATGTGACCAACTGCCGCTTGATGCGAGGGATAGGCCGTACACCGCTATGCACACACCGGTAGGGCAGTTACAGATGCAAGTGACCCCTATGGGTTTCACAAACGCAGTGGCAGAAGCGAAGAGGAGAATGCTTGCCGTAGCAGGGGACATGTTCTCGGAGAGATGCGAGCCATATATAGACGATAACCCCATAAAAGGCGCGCAAAACAAAGATGAGACAGAGGTCGAGCCAGACGTACGAAAGTTTGTCTGGGATCACCTGCACGATATCAAGGATCTACTCCAACGGTTTTTGGTCTTTAATATCACCGCAAGTGGACCCAAGAGCATCCTCGTCGTCCCAGAAAGGACCATACTAGGGTTTCGTTGTGGGGCCTATGGAAGGAAACCCGACCCGGCAAAGACATATAAGATTTCCCAATGGCCGGCACCCCTGCGCACCACGACGGAAGTTCGGGTCTTTCTTGGGGTGGTCGGGTTCTGGAGGATCTTCATCAAAGGATTCGCAAAGATAGCTGAGCCTATCCGCACGATGATTAGGGAAGGTGGCACTATGGAGTGGACCGAGGACAGGGAAGCGGCAGCCCAGACCCTGAAAGATATCCTATCTTCCGATCAGGTTACCTTAGCAGCACCCTGCTTCAATGACGAAGTAGGACGACCCTTTATCTTGGAAACAGACGGAGGACCCTTGGCAGTAGGTGGAGTATTGATACAGAAAAGCGAGGAGGGCAAGGAAAGACCGATCAGGTTTGAAAGTAGGACCTTGAATTCGGCAGAACGGCAGTACTCACAGTTCAAGAAAGAGGTCTTAGCGATCATGCACTGTCTTAAGACCTTTCAGGCGTACCTGTTTGGGAGACGATTTATCCTAAGGATCGATCCCGCCAACGTTGCCGGAGCATTAAAGAATTACAAGCTTATAAACCCAACCGTCGACAGATGGATAGGCTTCATATGGCAATTCGACTACAAGGTCGAACGAATTGCGGGGCTTCGAAATAGGGCGGATGGGCTGAGTAGGGTATGTATCACGCCGGAGGGAATAAAGGATGCAGAACCAATTGATGTCTTTCTGGAGTACGAAGGAGGAACCCTTGTCATGGACAACGAGATGGCAGACCCCATGCCTACAACTAGTCAGTTGCCGATTCAGACCCTGGGAAAAGGCGCGCCTGCGGTAGTTGCGGAGCTCAGGGAAGGGTCGGTCACTACGCTTAGGCGCAAAGACGAGAAGGATTCGTAGGGAGCACCGGTTGGGCCTAAAGAGGAACTGGTGGCAATGATTGTTGAAGGGGGACGGGAGGTCGTGATGAGCATTGTAGAAACCTGGACGCGAAAGGAACAACAATACCTAGTGAACCAGGCTCAGGAGGAGCAAGACACCGACCAGAAGGGACGAAAATTCTTCCTTATCCAAATGTATGAGGGTATCTTTAGAGAAATCGGTCTGCTGCTTATAGGAAATAAGCAACATACGGAAGTCAGCCCCAAGGCAAGGAAGGAAGCTGAGAAGTATGTTTTGAGGCAGGCACGGTCACCTATTCAAGAAAGAAGAAGGAATGATGTTTAGGCGTGTCGTATGCGGAAGGTCTAGGCAGTTGGACATAATCCAAGCAATGCATGATGGGTTAGCCGGAGGGCACCGGTTGTCCAAAGGAAGACTGGCAAAAATCGCGCCACTTCACTTCTGGCCAGGTATGGCAGACATGGTGGCGACGTACTGCCAAACATGTCTGATATGCCAGGAGACGAGTTCCGCACGTGTCTTCGAGCCCCTTAGACCTACCCGGGTACTAGGGCCGAGGCACCTGGTCTACCTTGACCTTGCGGTTATGCCTGTATCAACGGATGGATACAGGTATATCTTGGATGCAAGGGACAACCTCAGTGGTTACGTGGAGGCAATAGCTCTTAAGAGAAAGACGGGTAAGGGAGTGGCCGATTGGATAGAGGACTTCTACTTAAGGCACCCCTTTGTGCGCAGGTTCATAGCAGATAATGGGACGAAATTTGTGAATCACGAAGTGCTAAGCAGGCTCAAGACGCTGTGTGTACCTATCAAGATCATTGAACCATACCACCCTGAGGCCAATGCATCTGTAGAAAGGGGGCATCGGACCTTGAAAAACACGATCGCTAAGTTGGCGGCGGATGACCTGGGGAACTGGCCTCGATACCTTAAGCAGGCGGTCTTCTCTAAGAACATGACGCCAAAAAGGACGACGGGATGTATTCCGACAGAACTCTGGTACGGGAGGGGGATCGATTTTCCGGTGGAAGCCCTTGTTCCTACCTGGAACAGACTAGATGACAATCCGCACATGTCTACGGAAGAACTAACTGCCGCACGTTGCCAACAGGTCGTGAGAAATGAGGAAGCCTTGGAGGATGTGGTCAGGCGGGTGATGGATAGTCGAATGAGGGACAAAGCAAGGTGGGACCCGGTGAAGAATATTCGGCAAGAGCCGCTCCAAGTAGGGGAAAAAGTGCTAGTTAGGAACTCGGCTCTTGAAAGCACGTGGTCTGGGCAGCTGGGAAAGAGGTTCAAAGGGCCCTACAGGATTGCTAAGCGGGTGGGACTGAACACGTTTGAACTTGAGGATCTTGATGGCACTAGCATAAGAGGACCATTTTCGGGACAGAGGCTGGTCAGGTTTTTGAGCAGGGATCCTGTGGAACAATGGTTACAAGAGGCTCAGGACAGGGAAACAGGGGAATTGACAGCTTAAAACAGAGGCAACGGGCTGTAGTCCTGCACCACCTTCCTGTGGAAGTGATCATGACTGCGGGGGTTGTTCGTTTTGTGTCGTTTCCTTTTTTTTTCTGTGGAACATGGGGTAACTGCCTAAGCTGAGTATGAGTGGGGTTGGGAGCACGGGACAATGTAACATAGTTTTTGTGGGGCAACTCTGGGGACTGTTTACACGAGGTATCCATGGGCTGGGACAATGTACCATAGTTCTTGCGGGGCAATTCTGGGGATTGACTCACAAATGGTTAACAGGGACCAAATCCTGAAATTTGGATGACGTGTTTCATGCCAAAATTGCCTGAAAATGCAATTTTGGGTTTTTTTTTTTTTTTTTTTTTTTTTTTTTTTTTTTTTTTT
>BFEA01000073.1:1908009-1922115 GCA_003427395.1 Chara braunii | reverse complement strand
TTTTTTAAATATGTTAGTAAGAAGTGCACTCTATAGATTGGTGTGGAGTTTGGTTGAAATGGCCTTATGGTTTTCTTATAAATTGACCTGAAAAACGGGGGGTCGGTTAACCTTCTCTCGATTGACTACATGAGATACCTATGTGTTGGGTCAAGGTGCCAAACGTTCTAAGGGACAGTGGGATTATCAACTATACGGGGGCAAGCAAGGGTTCTGGGAAGGCTTGCAAACCTGCAAATGGGGATGGGAGGGAATGTGTGCGTATGAGGGGATGCGCTGACCGATATGGATGGACAGGACCAGGCAGGAAGAGAACAATAAGAAAAGACAGAATGGAGTTCGAAAATGAGAATGACAGCAACGCTATCAACCGGCCTAGCGAGCAGCAGCCAACAAGACAGGCTGGAGAATCAAGCTCCAGAAAAAAAACATTGTACGTGGGATTTGACCACAACCAGGTCATAAACAGAGGAGGGAAAAAACAAGGGACGTGGGGGCCGTCACCTCCCAGAGAAGGGGAGCCAATAGTCCTCCCATCGGACAGCGACACTAGTAGTGAGGAAGAGGGGAGCCTCGGAGGAAGGCAGAGGATGGAGGAGGAGAAGGCCATTAAAGTCATAGACCTCAGCAGCGAGGACGAAGAGGATGAAGTGACAACACCTACAAGGGAAGTGCGGGGAAGAGAGGAAGACCCGGGGGAAGAAAAGGACAAAGGGATAAGAGAGTTTGGGCCAACTTCCAGCGACTGGTTTGATCAAAGGGATAAGAGAGTTTGGGCCAACTTCCAGCGACCCGGGGTATCTTCCGATATCAGTGGGCAATGAAGGGGAGGGAAAAGTTGAGCAGGGGAGAGGACATATCCCCAACAACCTTCTTCACGGAGAAGACGCTCCTTCAGCTGCAAAAGATAAAAAGATAAATGCAACAAGAGATTGATGAGCGTGCAAGGGAGGCTCGGCGCAGGGCAACTGGGCAGTAAGGGGGTAGTAAAACTTAACGGGAGGATTAGTTAGAAATTGAGAGGGGCTGATACCTGGGCAGGAAGAACTGTCATTTTGAGTTTTGCATTGGAACTTTATGAGAATGCACTGCAATGGGACAACTTTCTAACCTGAAGCTAGCCAAGGACTGGTTAGCCAGTAGTTGCTTCTTCAGGAACGGCATGAGGGACGTCGCACTTAAGCAAGGAACTATGAAAGGTTGGGGTTGTTTAAGAAAGGCAAGGGAAAACAAAGGCGTCTAGATGAGACGGGTCTGTAATGTTGCTTTTGCATTCGAACTTTGTCTCCTTGTTTTTTTTGGAAAAATTGCAACCTGACAAGACTAGTAGAGGCTAGATAACCAGTGCTACTTTGTATAAGTACTCGCTCCTTTCGCAGATATGAACATTTTTTGTAGTAAGAGAGGGACTGGGGACGATTGACTCTGTCTTGAGAGACAGACAAGGATGTGTGGACTGCTGAAGATTGGAAGAAAAGTCGGTGACAAAGAATTTTTCCTTTGAGAATTGTGTATTCATGGTTGAATGAGTCATTGCATGAGTCCTTGTGAGAGGTTAGGGGACCTATGGGTAAAGAGGCATGAATAATCCTTTTTCCTAGGAGCCTAATCCAACCTATCCCGGACAAGTCCAGTGCATTGAGAGCCTATGAGAGGTCAGAAAGGGGGAAACATTGAAAATGAGTAAGCATTTCCTATAATGGTTGAACGGCTGTGCGGGCTAGTGCTGCTTGGGGTCGTGATCCTCAACCCGAGCACTAGACGCTAAGCCGGATGTATACATGGATATAAGAATGACAAATGGCATCAGGAAGACGAAGAAGCATGCGTAAAAACCCAAGAAGATGGCCACCTTCTAACCCCTGAGACGAAATAGGATCCGTGTCCTCGAGGCCCACCCCCTCGGGCACTAACATTGGAATGGACGAGGATGGCCCTAACCAGGCTGTCCAATTGAAATGGACAAGGATGGCCCTAGCCAAGCTGTCCAATTGAAATGGATAAGGGTGACCCTAACCAGGCTGTCCGATTGCAATGGATAAGAATGACCCTAACCAGGCTGTTCGACTTGGAATTGGAAAGAACGACCCTAACCAGGTTGTTCGGAATGGCCTGTGACAAGGGTCATTCTTTGGAATTGGCATTGGGGTCCCTTTGCATGACTACCTGAGATGGATGAGATTGGGAAGAGTTGAGCTTTGGAAAAGACATTTGGAAGAGCTGAGCTTTGGAAAAGACATTGGAAAGAGCTGACCCTTGGAAAAGATATTGGACTCAACCTCGGAAAAGATATTGGACTCAGCCTTGGAAAAGATATTGGACTCAGCCTTGGAAGGAATATTAGATTGAGCATTGAAATGAGATTGAGCATTGGAATGAGATTGAGCATGGGAATTGAATTGAGTACTGGAAATTGCATTGCATAAACAGGGGACCCTAGGCAACTTGAAATGGACTTAGAAATGACATTGAAATTAAATTTCTCTTTTCTTCTAGTCTTTGGCCTCAGCAAGAGGGGGATACCGGTGCATGCACCGCGACCTCAAAGACCTCTACCCCTGTAAGGGCAAAAGTCTCAGCGCGACCTGTTCCTCTTGTAAGAGGATGAGGGTTAAAGGACTAAGGCACCTACCACTTGGATCGGTGCGGGACGTCCGGAACTGACCCCGACAATGAGCTCTAGTCGTGGAGTTCAAACTGCGCCTCCTGTTGAATGCCTAAACGTCAAAGGGCGAGAGAGCCAAATGGGCGAGAGAGTCATTCTCATCTAGTCTATTTTGCTACTCTCCAATCACACGCCATGTCATAGAGGGGTGCCATGACCGTTTGGATCGAACCGCGGCTGCCCGCGCTAAGTTGGGCGGCACTGTCCAAGGGGAGAGGCTGGCGAGGTACTGGGTGAAGTCCGCCACCAGCACGGGGCATTGACACTGCCCTGCCGGAACATTACAACCGTTTTGGGACTAATTGTGAGGTCTTCGTAACTGCACTCGCGGACTAATTGAGAGCCCCAACTCTCTTGAAAGGAAGAGGCCGGATCCAGAAAATCACCACTCGAGAGGAACGATTCGCGAGGAACGCTCTTACAACTAGACGAGGCCCTTAGAGGCTTGGATTGGACCTGCCTGGCAGACGTGAGGAGGAACCTCAGTATTGGTGTTCGCCACGTAAGAGAAGAAAGGTCGGACTGAGTAGGAGGATGAGGCGTCGTCCGCTGGGGAGGAACTGATCACTCCTCCTTTTGTGAAGCGGGTGGGCTTGTGTCCTTGACTGCGGTTGGTGGGCCGAAGGTCTACGTACCTCCGAGTGAGAACCAGTCGCGCGATAGGGACATCGTGTTTTGAGTGGGGGGAAGGTGTGCCATCTACCAATAAATACGCATGGAAAAAGACTTGTAATTGGTTTTGCATGGACCTGAAAAAAAGGGGGTCTGGCAAGACATCCGAAAAGAAAGAAACTTTTAATTGGTTTTGCATGGGCCTGAGAAAAGGGGGCTTGGCAAGATGCCAGAAAAGAAAGAAACTTGTAATTGGTTTTGCATGGGCCTGAGAAAAGGGGGTCTGGCAAAACGCCAGGAGAGAAAGAGACTTGTAATTGATTTTGCTTGGGCCTGAGAAAAGGGGGTCTGGCAAGACGCCAGAGCAGAAAGAACTTGAGCATGTAATTGGTACGAGCCTGAGAAAAGGACTGGCAGGTTGTGAAATGGATGAGTAATTGGCTTGCATGGGCTTGAGAAGAAGGTCTGACAAGGTTCCCAAGAAGAGAAGTGCGCAAGGGACGAACCGAGCATTGCACACAGAAAGTCAATTAAGAAAAGGGCAGGAAAGGATAGAGGATGATATGCATGCAGAATTGGCAAGACTTGAGAAAGGTCGGGTAAAATGACCCAGGGGAAATGTATGTGGACTTGGTAAAGCCTGAGCTTCGGGGAAGGGTGAAGGAAAAAACATGGATTGCACGGGCCGAAAAGTATATTATTTGGTGGTGTGCTAAGAGCAATGAAGGGGACAAAGCCAAAATGGTTTCTGCTTGAGAATGTTTTCTCAATGAAATGGGAAGATAGATTTGAGATTACGAAATACTTAAGGGAAGTTGTGCCTGTGTTCATCGGTTCGAAGTGGGTATCACCACAGCAAAGGCGGCGGTTGTACTGGACGAACATTCTTCGTCCGGAGCAAATGCCTGACACTTTTTCTCACCTTGGGAATAAAGCCAGCATGCCAATAGTTAAGTGCATGAAGCAAGGAGAGCCTCGTCTGCTTCATGTTACTGAAGTTGAAAGAATTATGGATACCGTGCAAAGTATACAGAGTCGACTGAAGAGGAAGATCATGACTCGATTGAGAGAAAGATAAAGAAGCAGAGCTACGATGGAAATGAGTAACCTGGTCTAAATTGTAGGGAGGGGGGGAGAGAAGCGAAAGGGCTAGCAACCAAATGGGAGGACGACAAAGGAGGCCACGATAGAAAGAAGGGAAACCGTTGGAGGGACCACGAACACAGCCTTTAAAACATTGTCGAGAGCGAGAAATAACGTACAATGAAAAACTAGCTGTGATGCATGTCTGCTTTCAGAGCCCCCCAAGGGGGGCCGAGGCTAATCAACTTGATGCTGAGAGAGAGAAAGAGAGACATCAAGCTGCTTGAGCTCCTTGACGTATTGCTAGCTCGCACCTGAAGGAAGCCATGGCGGATGATTCTTGTGACATTCTTCGCCAAAATCTTCCTCTTACCTCGGTATCTTGGGAGGGCGATGGACTTATCATTCTCTCCTTGTGTGACGGTATTGAAGGCTGTTGGAAAGCTCTTGAGTATTTGGGAGTTCCGGTGAGAAAGAGATATAGCTGTGAGATGGACGTTCATGCACAGAGAGTGTTACGCACTCGTTACAAAGACATTATTAAGCTTGGGAACGTTAGGCGATTCAAGGGAAACCTTGTTGAGAAGCCTGTTGATCTGGTTGTGGCAGGCTCCCCTTGCTAAGCGCACGAGGACCCAAGCAAAAGGGGGCATTGAAAGGAAGGGTAACTAAAACTAAGTCTGGTTGGCATGAGAAAAGAGAGGCCCGAAGCGGAACCTTGAACCCCCCCATACCCTCCTCCACCCCAAGGGGGCGGAAGCTAAAGAAAACCCCGAGAAAAGAATGGAAAAAAACAAAAGAAAAGAACCCTCGCAAGATAACTACCCGTCTCACCCCACCCCCCTTTCCCGTCTGTCTATCACTTCAAAATCCCCACTAACTATGGATTGGTGCGCGATGAGGACATCGCGAATGAGAGGGGGGAATATGTCGGGACTGGTGAGTCCCAAATGACTTCCCGCCACTCGAAAGATTGTATATGACCGATTTGTGCACGGCAGGAAAAACCAGAGGCAAGGGTGCTGGAAGAATCGAACGCGTAAGCGCAGGCGCTAGGGAGCTAGAGGCTGCCCAAAGTCGCCGAGCCCCGTGAACTAAGAAGGAATTGAAGGAACACGAAGCGGCAGATGACCGCAAGAAAGTTGCAAAGGCAATCCTTCCTCCGAAACGGAGAAGGACCGCCAGAAATAGTAGTAACATAGGATGTGCGCCGCAAAGAGAGAAGAGAAGCAGAAAAGGATAGGACGTAAGGCACCGACATGCGAAAAGGTAGCCAGGCAAGGTGGGGCACTAGGACGCAGCGGCAAGAGGGCCAAGGAGGCCACGGGCCAAGAGAAGATGTGGTATCGGCAAGACAAAGTGTCGGGGACCACGTGAGGCCAAGAGAAGATGTGGTACCGGCGGGACAAAGTGTCGGGGACCGTGTGAGATCAAGAAAAGATGTGGTACCGGCGGGACAAAGTGTCGGGGACCACGTGAGACCAAGAGAAGATGTGGTATCGGCGGGACAAAGTACCAGGGACCACGTGAGACCAAGAAGAAGATGTGGTACCGACATGACAAAGTGTCGGGGACCACGTGAGACCAAGAAGAAGATGTGGTACCGGCGGGACAAAGTAACGGGGACCACGTGGAACTAATGGGAGTAGTGTGGGAACCATGAGAAGCTAAGCGAAAAATGCGGCACCGGCGGGACCACTGGCGGGACCACCGGCGGGACAGGTACCAGCGGGACAGGCACCGGCGGGACTACTATCGAGGGCCAGTGGCGGGGACCTGTGGCGTTCCAAGCAATAATTGCGGAACGATGTGTAGTGCAAAAAAAAAAAAATAATAATAAAAATAAAACAAGCGGTACCGTCAAGATCGGAGATCTTGACGACCAAAATTATTAGCGGCACTAGTGCCAGCACTAGTTGGAGCAAGTGGGAGGGCCAAGGGAACAATGAAAAGTAAAAAAACGGGCAACAGGAGGCATGGGAGCAACCCGGGAAAATCTCGGATTAGACTCCCCAAAGAAAATGGGGCCAAAAGGAACCAACATAAAAAAAATAGGCTCCCGGAAAAAAATCGGTGCAAGGGGGCCTACCGTTTGGGAGAGAGGAGGGCTAATGGTGGCTCCCAAGGGCTTGGAAGGGCCACAACTGCAGTCCGAAAAATAACGGACTGGCCCTTGGGCATAGGAAGGGCCAGAACTAAGGGGGAGAGGCAAGAAAAGAGTCTTAACGGCTAGTTGGCACTTGGCATGCAAAAANAAAAAAAAAAAAAAAAAAAAAAACAAGCGGCACCGTCAAGATTGGAAATCTTGACGGCCAAAATTATTAGCGGCACTAGTGGGAGCAAGTGGGAGGGCCAAAGGAAAAATGAAAAGTAAAGAAACGGGTAAAGGGAGGCATGGGAGCAACCCGGAAAAATCTCGGATTAGACTCCCCCAAGAAAACGGGGGCAAAAGGAGCCAACATGAAAAAAATAGGCTCCCGGAAAAAAATCGGTGCAAGGGGGCCTACCGTTTGGGAGAGAGGAGGGCTAACGATGGCTCCCAATGGCTTGGAAGGGCCACAATTGCAGTCCGAAAAAAAACAGACTGGCCCTTGGGCATAGGAAGGGCCAAAACTAAGGGGGAGAGGCAAGAAAAGGGTCTTAACGGCTAGTTGACACTTGACATGCAAAAAGAAAAAGAAAAAGAAAAAGAAAAAGAAGGGAGAATAAGACAAGGAAGGTGAGAGGGAGTGAGTGAGTTGGCCGTCAGTAGGGACTGCAGCAAGTAGGGATTGCCAAGTCCCAACTGTCCAAGGAAAAAGGAAAAAGAAAACAAAAGAAAAGGAAATTGAGAAAAGGGCCTTAACGGCTAGTTGACACTTGACACGAACAAATAAAAAGAAAAGAAAAAGAAAATGGAGGTGAGAGAGGATGAGTGAGTTGGTCGTCAGTTGGGATTGCAGCAGGTGGGGACTGCCAAGTCCCAACTGTCCACAAGTGGGGAAAAAAAAAGAAAAAGAAAGTAAAAAGAAAAGTAAAAGGGGCAAAGTCAAAAGGGTACTAACGGACGAAAACGACCACCTAGGGGAAGGATTTTGGACCAGATTCACTTTGGGCATATGGCGGTAACAAAGGACCTTGGTTTTCTTTGATTTATGTAGAGAAAATCAAAGAAAATCAAGGCCCCATGCAACCGAAAAATAACGGATTGCATTGGGGAGGCCAAAAACAAGTTTGGAGTGCTCCGGGAGCCAAAATTGAGACTGGATGCACTTAGAAATCAGCCATTTGATTTTCTTTTGGTTAGAGGCTAGTTGTAGGGCATTGGGGCAATGAAAATAGCCCCTACTGCAGTCCGAGTTACAACGGACTGCATTGGGGGGGGCAAATTTAAGTTTTTGAGGCTCCAGGAGCCGAAATTGAGCCCGAATGCCTTAGGAAAATTAACGTTTTATTGCCCTTACGCATGGGGCATGACGTGGGGCTGTGGGACTAGTAGATTGGCCATGGATGCAGTCCGGGAAAATTACAGACTGCATATGGATGGCCAGGTCAAGGGAAAATGGGCCACGGCATGCGGAAAAGCTAAGGGAATGACGTCGTGAGTCTAGAGGAGTGTGATGGTGAAACGGCGACGGCACGGCGGGGGTCCCGCGACCGGGAAATTATCAACGGCACTTGGGGCACATGAAAAGAATAAAACTGGACCGACGGGGACATGGGAAGTCCCAAATAAAAATTGGGCATCAACCGGGATGACGCCGAGGGCCAAAGGGGCCCAAATAAAAATTGTCGGCAATTGGGCCTTGTCGACGGCACCGCCGGCGGAACGGAAAAATGAGACTAATATAGGAAGCGGCGGGGACTTGAGGTGTCCCAAGGGAGAGGCCACTAGCCAAGGTGAGGAGTGGTCGTGAGAAGCGAACGGCGCCGTCGAGATCAAGGACCTTGACGGTGGAAAATATTCGCACCACTAGTGCAAGCACTAGCGGGGCTCCAACGGGTGAAAACGGGAGTGAGAAGCAAAAAAAAATAATAAGGGGAGGGTTGTCCAGCGGTCCGGGGTATTTCGGACTAGCTACACATGAGGAAACAAGAGCCAAAGGGGCTCAAAATGGAGGCTAACGGGAGTAAAATGAGCCCCTTAGGGGCTTGGGCATGGCAACTTGGTAGGTCGGGGTGTAACGGCCAACAGGCGGCCATGAACCTGGCCACAATCAAGGCTCTAAGGTCTAGAAATGGAGTGCAAAACAAATTGACACATGTCACAACAAAGATAAAAGAAAAAGAAAAGAAAAAGAAGAGAAAAGGGAGTGAGAGTGAGACAAAAGAGGAGGAATAGGTGGAGGACATTGTGCCGGCCCATTGGGATGGTTACAGTAGGGACTGCCAGGTCCCAAGGATGACCTCAATTCTCCTAGATTCAAGGAGTGCAGGCCGGATTGTTGGGCCATATCTCAACAAAATCTGAATTTAAAAGGACAAAAATGAAAGAAAATGCAAAGAAAAAATATCCGGTTTTCTTTTGGACCATGGATCTAAAATCAGATCTCATGGTGGAGAGAAAACAGTCGTTTTTTGTGGGCCAGCAAAAAACGGCTAGATCCAGAATGAGGTGGCAGCCCAAAAAAGAAAAAGAAACAAAAAGAGAAAAAGACAAAACAGTGCATCTGGCCCAAAAAGAGAGTCAGATGCAAAAAAAATTAAAAAATTGGACTTAGGGGCTCAGGATTAAAGCAAAGGCTAGTAGGGGGTGGCACGGCTTATTGCTGGCCTTGAATCTCAGCCAGATCCAAGGCTGAAAGTACGCCGCCACTTAGAAAAATGGTCCGGCCTACCCAAAGGAGGCCGAAACCTGAAAAAATCGAGAAAAAGACCCACTAGGTCTTTTTCCTTCAAGTGAAATTGCCCCTTGGGCATTAGGACCCTAGGGAGCAGCATTTGTGAGGGGGCAAAGAGGCCGGAGTAGGCCAAGAGGCAATCCGAGTTGGTACCAACCACTCGGACTGCATGAACCTGGCCAAAAAGAGGCCCAAGTGCCCCCGGAGAGGCCTAGAGGTGAAAATTGGCCTTGGGGGTACCTCGGTTTACCTTGGGGCACTTGGGAGGGCCCAAGGGTTGGCCGGACTGCTCTTCCTAGCCTATATAAGCTAGGGGTTTAGTCTGCCACACTCATACTTGCATGAGGAGTGCCCATGCTGCCTAAATGAGCCCGTGAGAGCTCTAGAGGCAATTAGAGAGTAGTGAGGGGAACCCCTGCCAGTCCGGATGCTTGGAGGTGACTGTGAGCTAGTAGGAGGAGGCTCTACAAGCTAGTGGTAGTGGAGAGGGTAATCCGCCATAGCTCCCAGGCTAGTGGAGAGGAAGGAAAGACTGAGAGGAGTCTCATTAACCCTCCTAGAGGGGAGGACTCCCTAGTCTTAGTGATAGGAGTCAGAGCAACTTGGAGGAGGTAAGAGAAGGAGGAATAAAGGCTTGAAGAAGGAGGAAGTCATAGCCAAGGAGGAGGAAGCTTCATTGAGAGTGAGGCATCCTAGGGGTAAGTGAAGAGATGCCTCCCCTTTCCTTCTCCCTTCTCTTCTCTCCCCTTCTTCCTCTCCTTCTTCTCCCCTTCTTCTTCTTCTTCTTTTTCTTCTTCTTCTTCTTCATCTTCTTCCTTCTCTCCTTCTTCTTCTTCCTCTCCTTCTTCTTCTTCCTCTCCTTCTTCTTCTCCTCTTCCTCTTCCTCCTCCTCCTCCCCTTCCCTTTCCCCTTCCTTCCCATCTTCCTTTCCCCCTTCTTCCCCTCACCCTTCTCTCTATCTCTCTCCTCACTCATCTCCTAGTTTGATTGAACTCAAATCTTGTCTTTTCACTTTTAATCTTCATTATCTACTTGTTTCCTTACTTGGTAGTAAATCGCAACTCATGTGTTGATGTTTCCTAGTGTTTTGGTGATGTAGAGTGGATGTATTGTTCATTTCTCCCCTCCTATGTCAATAGCAATTCATCTCCTAGTTCAGTTGAGCTCAAATCTTGTCTTTTTCACTTGTAATCTTCATCATTTACTTGTTCTTCTACTTGGGGGAAAATTGCAACTCATGTGTTGATGTTTCCTAGAGTTTTGGTGATGTCGAGTGCATGTATTGTCCATGTCTCTCCTCCTATGTGAATCGCAATTCATCTCCTAGCGTATTTGAGCTCAAATCTTGTCTTTTTCACTTGTAATCTTCATCATCTACTTGTTTTTCTACTTGGGGGTAAATAGCAACTCATGTGTTGATGTTTCCTAGTGTTTTGATGATTTAGAGTGCATGTATTGTCCATTTCTCCCCTCCTATGTGAATCGCAATTCATCTCCTGGTGTAGTTGAGCTCAAATCTTGTCTTTTTTCCTATTAATTTTCATCATCTACTTGTTTTCCTACTTGGGAGTAAATCGCAACTCATGTGTTGATGTTTCCAAGTATTTTGGTGATGTAGAGTGCATGTATTGTCCATTTTTCCCCTCCTATGTGAATCGCAATTCATCTCATAGTGTAGTTGAACTCAAATCTTGTCTTTTTCACTTGTAATCTTCATCATCTAGTTGTTTTCCTATTTGGGAGTAAATCGCAACTCATGTGTTGATGTTTCCTAGTGATTTGGTGATGTAGAGTGCATGTATTGTCCATTTCTCCCCTCCTATGTGAATCGCAATTCGTCTCCTAGTGTAGTTAACCTCAAATCTTGTCTTTTTCGCTTGTAATCTTCATCATCTACTTGTTTTCCTACTTGGGAGTAAATCGCAACTCATATGTTGATGTTTCCTAGTGTTTTGGTGATATAGAGTGCATGTATTGTCCATTTCTCCCCTCCTATGTGAATCGCAATTCATCCACTAGTGTAGTTGAACTCAAATCTTGTCTTTTTCACATGTAATCTTCATCATCTACTTGTTTTTATACTTGGGGGTAAATTGCAACTCATGTGTTGATGTTTCTTAGTGATTTGGTGATGTAGAGTGAATGTATTGTCTATTTCTCCCCTCCTATGTGAATCGCAATTCATCTTCTGATGTAGTTGAACTCAAATCTTGTCTTTTTCACTCATAATCTTCATCATCTACTTGTTTTCCTACTTGGGAGTAAAGTGCAACTCATGTGTTGATGTTTCCTAGTCTTTTGGTGATGTAGAGCACATGTATTGTCCATTTCTCCCCTCTTTTGTGAATCGCAGTTCATCTCCTAGTGTAGTTGAGCTCAAATCTTGTCTTTTTCACTTGTAATCTTCGTCATCTACTTGTTTTTCTACTTGGGGGTAAATTGCAACTCATGTGTTGATGTTTCCTAGTGTTTTGGTGATGTAGAGTGCATGATTTGTCCATTTCGCCCCTACTATGTGAATCGCAATTCATCTCTTAGTGTAGTTGAGCTCAAATCTTGTCTTTTTCACTCATAATCTCCATCATCTACTTGTTATCCTACTTGGGAGTAAATCGCAACTCATGTGTTGATGTTTCCTAGTCTTTTGGTGATGTAGAGTGCATGTGTTGTCCATTTATCCCCTCCTATGTGAATCGCAATTCATCTCCTAGTGTAGTTGAGCTCAAACCTTATCTTTTTCACTTGTAATCTCCATCATCTACTTGTTTTCCTACTTGGGAGTAAATCAGAACTCATGTGTTGATGTTTCCTAGTGTTTTGGTGATGTAGAGTGCATTTAATATCCATGTCTCCCCTCCTATGTGAATCGCAATTCATCTCCTAGTGTAGTTGAACTCAAAATCTTGTTTTTTTCACTTGTAATCTTCATCTACTTGTTTTCCTACTTGGGAGTAAATCGCAACTCATGTGTTGATGTTTCCTAGCGATTTGGTAATGTAGAGTGCATGTATTGTCTATTTCTTCCCTCCTATGTGAATCACAATTTATCTCCTACTGTAGTTGAACTCAGATCTTGTCTTTTTCACTCATAATCTTCATCATCTACTATGTGTTGATGTTTCCTAGTGTTTTGGTGATGTAGAGTGCATGTATTATCCATTTCTCCTCTCCTATGTGAATCGCAATTCATCTTTTAGTGTAGTTGAGCTAAAATCTGGTCCTTTTCACTTGTAATCTTCATCATCTACTTGTTTTCCTACTTGGGAGTAAATCGCAACTCATGTGTTGACGTCAACGTGTGTTTGAGTGTTGTAATGAGCGTCTTTTCTCCTCTCCTTCATCTCAATATGGATCGCAACTCATCCCAGTGTAGATTGCTGCAAAACTTGTCTTTTCGCTGTTTTTGATGTCGGGGTGTATGGCGATGTGTTCCTTGGTGTTCCGCTGATTTTCCCCCTAGTGTAGATTGCGACAAAACTTGTCTTTTCGTTATTCTTGATGCCGGGGTGCATGGCGATGTGTCCTTTGTATTCCGCTGACTTCCCCCTACTGTAGATTACTGCAAAACTTGTCTTTTCACTGTTCTTGGTGCCGGGGTGTATGGCAGTGTATCCCTTGGTGATCCGCTGATTTTCCCCTAGTGTAGATTGTTACAAAACTTGTCTTTCGCTGTTTGTGATGCTCGAGCGCATGGTAGTGCATCCCGTGCTGTTCCGTTGATCCCTTCCCCGGTGTATGTGAGTTCATGTGTGGGAATGTCTCGCCCGTTCTTTGTTTTTCGCCTGTCTACCAACTCCGGTGTAGATCGGAACCTTAATCTCAGTACAGTCTAGTGCTTTGAGTAGCCTAGGATGCTGGCGTGTCAGATTCCCGCTGCTGAGTGAATTACTGTTTCTCTCCCCTTGCTCGAGAATGGATACTATTTGAGTCCACCCCCCCCCCTCGTATTCTATTCGAACAAGGTAAGTAGGAGGTTAGATAGGCTGCTGTTTTCTGGTAGTTTGAGGGTCTGTTGTGCTCTGCCCCCTGCTGACAGCTGTAGGACTGCAGTCCTGGACAGAACCTGGCCAGCATAGACTGCTAACCTGGGAAAACGGTAGGGTAGCCACCGCCGTTGCAAGGATCATGCGAAAACCGCAATCGGGCGGAATGCGGCCGACGACAAGTCGGCAGATGCGCTATAGAAAAACTTGGGAATGAGGTCTGAGAATGCTCAGACCACATATTCTGGGTATGAACAGATGGCCTGCAGACCCGGGAGGCCATCAGACTCTGTTTTCTGAAAAAATCAGAAAACGGACTTCCGCCGAACTGTTCAGCCAGAACCGGTCGGCGCCCGAAACGGGCGACCCAGCCCAAACGACGTCGGACTAAGACCAAATGTTGTGGAGGTCTTCCCTGTGATACAGTGAGAGGGCCCACCAAATTTGGACTGATTCTGACAACGTTTGGGGCCGGAAACGCAGGCCCGTGCGCTCCGAATTTTCACCCTGGGCAAAAAAATAGCGAAAGCGGTAAGTTACCGCAACTAACGGAATCTGCAGATTCTGCAGGATCCAGCCAACTGTGTCTGCTGCAACTGTGTGTTTTGTGCATATGGACTGTGGACTGTGTAATGTGGGGACTGTGTTTTGCTCCGGGACTAGGGGGTACGGCGGGCAATGAGCCCGGTCGCTCGGGTAGGAGGCAACGCGGGGCCAAGGGTCATTTTGCACCCCGTCACCCCTTCACCATCACCCGCACCCGCCCACCATAGCTAACCTTCACTACCTTCCTCCACCTCCATTACCCGCACCCATCCACCATAGCCAACCATCACTCACCTTCTTCCACCTCCATCACCCGCACCCATCTACCATAGCCAACCTTCACTTACCTTCTTCCACCTCCATCACCCGCACCCATCCACCATAGCCAACCTTCACT
>BFEA01000073.1:1887246-1902246 GCA_003427395.1 Chara braunii | reverse complement strand
CAACCCCCCCCCCCCCCCCCCCTCCTCCCCCCCAGCTGTCCTTCCTCCCTCGCACAACCATAAACCAACACCCCACCCCCTCCCCCCCCCCCCCCCCCCCCCCACACGTCCTAACCACCATGTATGCACCCCCTTCCCAAGACGCCTACAAACTATCAATAATGATAATATACTTACCTGATTCACACGCTCGTTCACTCCTGGGCATATCTAGATCGTGATACCTAACATGTCCTCGTAAAAATCACGATATACATTATATACATCATATCTGCAGACTGCATATGACTTTAATGTAACCAGCATAAGGCCATTCACATTATTACGCATGCACTGTAAGCACATAACCCACCACGAATAGGCGTTGCACCGCACCGCTTTGCAAAAACATCCGCTGCAAGGAGAAGAACACTCTCCCTTTGACCTTAAAAAGACTGGTAGGTCAACGTGAAAAACAAGCAACCTTGGCTGATAGGAACGTTATCACAGAGGGGGCTGGGTCTGAATTTAGCCCTTTGTTAACACGAACACTTTGCGTATTGAAACCAACCTCCAGATGAACCTGTGTGACCAATAGAGGAATACCGAAGGTCGCTCCTTGCAGAGGTGCGTACAGAACCTACTTTCATTATCTTTAATTGTTTGTCTGGTTGATGCACAATTTTTTTGATTAAGATACTCTGAATTGCGATGCTTGACCAACCGTAGTCTATTATCTCCTCCTTCTATGTTGTTGTTCAAATCTTATCTACTACCTACCATGACCAAGGATGTACCTGCTACAACCCGAGCCACACCCTGGCAAAAAAATGCCCTGGATACGATACCCTCGCTCGATAAGTATCGGTGCATTACCCTCCTGATGAACCCATGGAGCAGATGTGACCAATAGGGAAATACTGCATACGGAACCCACGTTCGTTACTTGAACCTATTTATGAGAAACCGAGTTCCGCGGAGTCGTTCTCTTGGAGTCTGAGTTTAGTTGTTCTTAATTGCTGTCTTGCCGCAATCTACCATCTCCTCCCTCCTTGCTATTTGCGAAATCTACTACCTTCAATATCTGCAACAACCCGAGCCACAACCTGACGAAAAAATGCCCCCGTCACCCTCGCTCGATAACCAAACACTGGCATAAATGAATGTTTTATTCAGAATTTAATTAATAACGAACTACGTGAGGGTTACGCGCAGAATGAGTACGACTGTATACACTTTGAACGATTGCTAAAAGTTTCACTCCTTCTACTAAATTATAATGTGACTTGATTAGCAATGACCTGGGCCGCGACCATGTGATCGACAATAAACGTTACCAACACGATACCAATGCACCTAAACCAAGCTATTACTGACATATGTAAATCCCATAATTAACCTTGCACGCAATCAACTGCAATCCCTTGTAAAATGATGACCCCTCTATAATACTCTAAACCCGGTAACTTCTTATTACCACTTTCACCCAATAAGACAATACAACAGTTGCTCCAAGATTTGCGGCAACACCACTATAGAAAGACAAGACCCCCCACAGAGTGTCCGAATTAAAAATTTCTCGTACCCAACAAAGAAAAGGCAACCAATTATCCTCGATCACTAGATCAGAACCAAAGATATCCCACAGACAACCAATAATAAACTATTTCATCAAGCGACGAAGAAACAGAAGAGCGAGACTAGTATCATAGAACACACACAATAACCGATGGAATTCATCCCACCTCACGGAGTACTAACGCTGTTAAAAAATCAGAAGTACTGAGTGAATGTGCGAAATTTTGTAAGCCTCGACAAGGATACACAAACAACTAAACGAAACAATACCACCCACTAAAAACGAAACAACACCATCTTATTTCCCGTCTAACAAACATCGAATCCCAAAACGGACTGCACAACCATGGTATGCACGTCTGCACATGCGAACTATGGAATGCACGATTCCAACTTAAACACATAATGAACAAAAAAGTATGGTATAACAATATAAACAATTCTCCACGAATATCAAACCCCTATATTAAAAGGACTGTTCATTTAGACCAAATACAACGGCTTCGATAGAATGAGCTCAAGTTAGCGCTTTATAGCATACCCGATTCTTTACTCTAGCGCATCACGACCTTGACGTTTTTTTCTTGCATAGAGTCCGTATCAGAAACCATACTCGCTTCCCCTAGAAAATTCATATGGAAACCACGTGAACCTTGTAGGCACCACCCAATCAACACAAACCCCTCACGAAGCCCATCTGACTGTCCTTAATGTTCTACCAAAAACCATATAGTAATATACCCTCACCCCAATAAACCACGCACACCGCTTAAAACCTACCTCACTAAAAGACGGGTTACACACCAAGTCCATAAACCCAACTTTGATGGGTCAACATCCCACGACAGTATCACCCCACTGATAACCCAACCTTAGCGTATCACGACATATCTACACCAAGAATTGTCGGTATGGATGTCAACGCTTCCTGAACCAGGGAACCACCTATCATTAGAAGTCAATAAAATTACGAAATACGACCACTCATACACGTACATACTACGCTCATGCTTAACACACCACCAC
This sequence comes from Chara braunii, assembly GCA_003427395.1. Lineage (NCBI taxonomy): Eukaryota > Viridiplantae > Streptophyta > Charophyceae > Charales > Characeae > Chara > Chara braunii. Next base: position 1,899,663 of record BFEA01000073.1, on the reverse strand, counting down.
GAACGACAGGCACCCTGAAGCCAACAAAAGCACGTAAATCAAACAATCATTACAAGAGGAAACTAACACTATATCGATACATACAATTTATCAATCCAGACTATGTCCCCCCGCCTGCCCTACGAAAATAAGACCGAAACAAAACCCCAGCAAGAACAGAATCACAGTACCACGATCCCATCACCAAAAATCAAAACAACCCCACCGAACGATGAGGGTAGGTTGTACGCCGAAAAATGACCACAGTATCTCTGACTTCATAGAAACCCAGTTCTCGAAACGTCAGAACAATAACTCTACATGAAACCCACAGGCTCACTGAAGATCGCCGCGCATATAGGCACGACCCGTCAAAGGAGGATGTAGTATTGCCTCCCACTCCACTATTGAAGACAAGAAGTCGCCATGCTCCTGCAAAATTGCAGACGTCACCAAGCGCACCATCGACTCGACGATATCTTCACCCGCACCAACATGAGCATCCGGAACATCCTCATGGACCTTCGTCACGTACATGATAACCTCACGCAAAAACTCCGCCACATAAGCGAACCCCACCGCTAGACGCATAGCCAATTCTCCACGCGCATCAATTTCATAATGACGAATCTGATGATTCGTTACTGAGCTAATAAACCCGAACTCTCGACCAAGGCGGACATCACGTAGATCATCCAACTCAAACACCATAACCACACGCCCCCTGACATGGCCGCGAGTAACAAATGTAACAGACATCCTTGTTGATAGCCAAGGACAAAATGATCCTCAAGTGCTTTCCCACACCTTCACACACGTAGCCAACTGACGATGAGAACTCGAACCTCAAAGTTCCAACGCCCTTACACTTTATGCACGCCAACCACGCGGATGATGAAAAGTACCGACAAGGAATCCTATATATAAGGACGCCAAGACTCGGACCCCAAAAAAAAGAAAAGCAAGCAAAACTATTTGTCACCAATAATAGATCGACCACCCAAAAATTACTCTAGCCAATTATGACCGGTCACCTTGCCAAGGTCACCAGGACATGACAAGAATAGACCGAAACGACACCACCTCGGAGAACTGTCTTAATGAACCTACAATACGCACAACCCCAACAATCATTGGGACACAAAAGACTTACTGACGACTGACGAGCATTAAAAAAAAGAAGATGAAAAATTATCTAGAAACCAACCCAACTACCACGACCAACGATTTTTCAGATAAACTAAAAAATAAATAACATAAGAACAAAGCGACACACCCCCCCACGCCTCTTCACGAAGGGACCCATACGAACCCCAACCATCGATAGGATACAATAGCAAGAAGTCGAGAGACAACAAAATTGTACGCAGCTAGGCAGCCCCCCATGATTGCTGACCTGACTTACTGTAGAAACCAACCAACCCCTTGCACTAGGATTTATAACCTCATACGGCCAACAGGTAAAATATTCCCCCCCAAAAAATGCATCCATGGATTAACACTAAAATTATGCTGGTGGTTGTAGGGAGTCATTGAGCGCTATAAGGAATCTAGAAGAACGCTCTGGCCAACAACTGAGGTAGGCCCCCGCTTCCAAAAAAATACACCCCGATCCATTTCCTGCTATCCCACCCCGGTATGCTGCACATACCTACTATCTGACTACATGTTGACAAAGAATAATAACTAACCCCGAAACCCGCTCCATTTTTTTGCAGGATCAAGAAATCATCCAACGAGGATGGCATGCGGATCTCGCTCCAATAGTCGCCCCCTTCGCCACTCTGCAACCGCCAATCGTCCACTCCCAGCTGATCCTGATGGCTCTACCTAAGGATCTGCTACACCGATTCTACTCTGCATCACCATCGCCCAATCTGATCGAGATTCTCACATTCAGTGACTGGGTAATCATTAGCAACAAGTACGAGACAGAGCCCGAAAGAATGCACGGCCTTATTGATGCTTATGCACTCAATGCCCAGGTCATTGCATTCAAAAATAGAATTCAGAATAGAGAACTCGGTAGGGTGATTGCCAAGGGAGAGAAAGCCATACTAGATAAATTTGGATACTGCCCTGACTATCTTAGTGACGTAGGAGACATAGACATCTCGACTGACGTCAATGAGAAAATACAGGCACGAAGACGGAGAATCGGACTGTCCCAGACTGAGATTGAGTGGTTAGAAAAGCAGCACGAGCGCAGACTGAGCTCTGTTACGGCTAACGCATCCATAGACAGAAATGGCAAGGTGCACAAATTCGCACAAGACAGTCACTTCCTCCCGATAGCGTCTGACACCTAGGTAGAAAGAAACAGCAAGCACGTTGCGCACAAACTATGGTACCTTGACTCATTCAACTACACTGCACCAATATCAATCGAGGGGTACAAAGCACTTGCAAACCTGTCTAACGCAGACATAGAGACATGCAAGCAGGCTGCACACAACTTCACACTACACTTCCCCACAAACAAACCACCCGTTGATGGGGACTTTCCCATCCTCGCGATTCTTAACAAGACCAAATATGTCGTCTCCAAGCCTGTCCTCATGCAGAAAGGATTTGCAAGAATCCCACAGACATTGGAATAAGTCAAGAAGATGTGGAACATCGGGCGGCCATATCTCAAGTGTACCTGCGAGAAGAACTGCGGGAAATCGATCACTTGGCTTGGCCACATGCTGTGGTACTACATTGCCAATCTGGATTTTTTTTATCCCGAAGCACCATCCGACGTTACCCGCATGCTGGATCTGCAACAGAAGCTGGAAACGGAGTGGAAGGGACCAGTTCTCGCACAGGTAACCTTCCTACACGTGAGGAAGATAATGAGAGATCTCTTGGACAGGCTCATCGATGACAAGATGACAACAGTCGATGGCCTTCTCGACCACCCCACGCTGAAGGGTATCCCCTTTGCCACGAGATTTGTCGGGATTATGTTCCCAGATGAACCTACCAAGACCCCAAGTACTGCTAACAGCAACAGGAGGAGTGCACTGGCAGTGGAACCTGACATTGCGCAGGGAAGCAGATCGAGACAAACCCCACTTCCTTTCGTACCGGTATCTAGTGTTACCACCACATCTACACCATCCCACACTCCATGACACCGCACCACAACCACCACCCCACCGCCAACATCTTCACAAACACCGCACAAACATCAGCAGACCACGGATACACCGCTGCCCGCAGCAAGCACTACGCACATTTCACAAAGCGCATTGCACACGCCCGGAACGGCGAGCGCCACCGTTCCGCCAGCACTGCCACAAGAACATACCCCGCAGCGCCAACAACCGAACTTGCCCAGCACAATTGCAAACAGGAGGACGGAGCCAGCTGCTGTGCAGTACTGCAACCCGGAAGCACGACCGCTCAAGAAGGCTAGGAAGAATGGAGGCGCATGCAGACCTAATCGCGGTGCAGCACATCAGAGCAACGCCAAAGGGACGAAGAAGAAAGAACCAGAACAGAGCCAACTTGCGTACGGAAGCACAACAACTCATCACAGGGGCCCTCAACACAGCTGAAGCCGACCCGTACATACCACCTCTCCTCCCGCTACCTACCCATCTCGGTACCTCCACTCCTGCCACCGTCATCATGCCAAGCGCAACTCGCCAACCTAGCCCATCCATCCATCTCGCTAGCAACCTTAGCTGGCTTCCAACCCGTGACCAGATCCTAGGAAACTGCTCACAGCTGACTAACGTACATAACCGCATGAATCGGACTGACGACACACAGGCGAGTCCGGTACAGATTGTCGACGTTGCAGAACACAGAACCCTGAAAGGTACCAGAAGATAGAACGCGATCGATGTGAGCTCGCCGTCTCCTGATACACCAATCAAGGTCGTCAGCTCATTTGGCCACATCTTCAAGAACATCGACGTCGAAGTATCTATGACGGGCTCCATCACCGAAGCCATTACCGATGACAATGCTGCATACGACGAGGGATCATCCAACCCTAAGGGCATCAGAAGGAACCTGGGCAACGACTTCGGCTGCGACAGACTCTCAATACTAGACTGCTAGGAATACTGACACAGGTCTATTACAAACCTGGCAGTCATAAAGGAACGACACTCAATGATGAAGGTGCACTTCGATGAGTTAGGGGGAGCATGAAATCAGAACTTAGGGGTGAGTACGAGCTTATCACATACTAATAATAGTATGGGATTAGACGCCCCTACATTTTTTTCTTGATACCTTTTTGCTCAATTTAGATTAAAAAACGGCGCCTTGTAGAATATGTGCGCCTACATGGTAATGAAATCGTGACTTATAAAATGGTAGGGACGTATCAACAGTTTGACCTGTGTATGGGAGTATACACCCCTACAGATTAATTTCCTATTTTTTCGACTTGTTTTCAAGCGCTCAATACGGAATTCGTTTTTTTCCGGTTCCAATAAGACCATGTTATCGTAACTCAGAAGTTTGTAGGGACTTATCACAGATTGACCGGTGTATGGAATTATACACCTCTACAGATTCACTTCCAGTTTTTCGACATTGTGTTAACTTTAAGATCTTTTTTGCTCGATAAGTAATTGTTTTTCGGTATCAATGAGGCTGTGTAGTACTCTCATTAAAAACCATCACCCCCTCCCCCTCCTCCCTCCACAAACCTCCTGGCAGACCCTGGGCATCACTAAATGCCTAAGTGGACCCACCCCACCCACAGTTACTTAGGAAACATACGGTAAGAAGAAGACAAGGCTACCGAAAAAACTAACATGCTCCCCCTGTTGGACGCATCCGTAGTTCTACCTGAAAAATTGCCCCTTATCTAAAGCTCGCTACATGTAAGTGATACACCGGATAATTGGTTACCAAGGTATAAAACAACGAGGGCCATAAAAAGAAATGCAACCAACTACAACCACCCACCCCGACACAACTTATCAGAACGATTATGAATGATAAAACCCTACCCACACAACCTAAAAACAATGATCACCATTGCCAAATCACCCCCCCAAAATAAACTTTGCATACTCGAACTTTACTAATAACAACCGATCCCTTGCATGACTATCTTGACAGGTTAACTGCCTACAAGTCTTGGAAGACGGAAGACGCGGATGGAGAAGACCCGTGGAGCCCGACAAAAAGATCATCCACCTCCACTATAAAAACAGACTAATGGAAAGACTGAAGGTTAAAAAAGTCTTCACTAACATTCTACATCAGCACAACCCGATAGCAGCCGAAAGACTGCAAAATATAACATTTGGCTGGACATATGACAATCACCTAGCCAAACAACTGTACAAACCCGCAACAGTATTTAAAAATTTCAACATTGATCAATGGTATGAGGAACAAGGACCAAAATGCTTCTGTCAACCTACTAGATACAAAGATTTCATCCACGAATGTAGCGACAACTCAATCCCTCCCCACGTAGTAACCCTACATCCCATGATCATAAGCAATATCGGGCTAAGAGAACAGATTAAAAAAGACCTCAACCATATCCCACTCAAACCATACAACACACACGACATTCATAAAGAATGCCAAGAAACCCTTAATAAAACTATTGATATGTTGAACCAAGATGGAACGATCATCACACAAGAACAAAAAACATCTGCACAACTTCAACTCAGAGAAATAATCAAACGAAGCTGCAAAGAATTTCACCGACCGATCCGTTTTGACCCAAAACACCCAAGTATCAAAAATGAAATAGACTTCATCACAAAACACTTCTACATTTATAGCGCAGACAAAGCACCCAACACACCCACCTTTACCTGCATCAACTTTATCGGATATCTTGCCCTTAAAAGACTCTCTGTAAATGATTTTACCCACTGCGAATGTGCTGCACCCGAGCTAATCAGATCACTTAAATACCAAATAGAAACACTATTTCCATATCCCCCTGTTAAAAACACAGAAATACTGTACCTCATGGCAACCTACAAAAAACACAAGAACTCATTCAGATGGCTAACCAACGCGTCCGACGTCATTTTCTCACCGCTTGCGGACATATGCGCTACTATACTCAGCAAACTTGCGCTAACGGTTAAAAAACATTGTTGGGCCCTCACACAGCTAACAGAACAAGAGTATGGCATCAAAGTGTCATTCTGGTGGATAGTCGAATCCGAGTCGGACTACATCTACAACCTTCCTCCACATATTCATAACCTCTACTCCGCCGACATCACTAGATGCTACGAACAATCCCAACAGATGAGTCAGAAGATGGACTGCCTACTACCATCAACTTCTTTATCAATCTTGCCTTCAAAGAAGCAAGAAAAGTTTATGAAAAAAACGCCGCATGGCTTGCATCATCAAGGAAAAAACCAACGGTCTCCACGTTGAAGCAACCTGGACATCCATCAAACAGACCAACACTACAATACTTACTGCAGGCGATATCCAAAAGATGAATGATTGACTCATAAAAAACGCATACACAACATTAGGTGGAACTATATGGAAACAGATCCTCGAAATTCCAATGGGTCTAAGTTGCTCACCGATGTGGTGCAACATCTACTTCTTTCACTATGAATACAAGTTTATGAAAAAACTACGGCTAACCCCCAACATCCATCTTCTCCCCCTATTCCAACACACATTCAGATACTTTGATGACCTCAACTGCATCAACAATCCGAGAATCAAGGAATTCATCAACCCAGAAATCAAGAGCAAAAGAAGCAAATACTACCTCTACCCACTCAACTATGTCACACTCAACGAACAGACAACAGAAACCACTCTACTGAACAACCAACTCGTCGGAACCAGATGCAACTTCTTGAACTCAACACTCACCATCACTAACCCCGAAAATGACACATATGAAACAAGAAAATATGACCAAAGGAAGGAATTCAATTTTTCGATCAATAAATTCCTTAACTTTGACTCAAACAGACCCATCCTGCAATCCTTAAAAACACTTATCCCCCAGACGATAAATATCATGATTGTCACTTCGCAACCCTTGCAGGCAGCAGAAGACTTAATTAACTCAATACAAACGATGTCACAAAATGGGTTTAACCCAAACAAATGCATGGGAATCATCAAAAGTGTCCTTATTAACACTACCACATACCAACTATTCTCATGTGATCCCCAGACTACCCTGAAGCATACCTAGGAACTGTTCCGTGTGTCGTGTGTGTAGATTATTATCAAATTGATAATAATCTGGTACGGATGGCGGCCCCCCGGATGGGGCAGGGTCGTCATCCGTACACCTGCCCCCTCCGGGCCCCATCACGTGGGAAAGAGGGAGGGACACACACACACACACACACACACACACACACACACACACACACACACACACACACACACACACACACATACACACAGATACACATAGAAGAAAAATATACAGTTGGACCGGACACACCATATAAAACCATATCACTACAGGTCCGACAAATAGTACAAAAAAGTAAGACCCTACAAAAAAAACCCAGGAAAACACCCCCCCATTATTTTGTACGGCATAACCCCCCAAAGAAAAGGATTAAACAAAAAAAGAAAGGAACGCCGTCGAGAACCTTTTAAAAAAAAACAAAAGAGAGAAGCAGAAAAGACAATAAGCCGAAACGTCGCCTGCTTGCTCAGGACAGACCACCGCACTCACGAAATGACAAACCTGGAAATAATGACAGCAAAACGTGGAAATTAGCACACGCGAACACGTATACCCAGGTATACCCCACCCCCCAAAAAAAAGAAAATACGCGTACCCCACTGGACGATAAGACCCCTAGTCCACGGTATACACAAGAAACCGCCGTTAAAAAAAAGAGAAGAACCCCAACCCCCAAATTAGAACACAGCCCAAAACCTGCTAGGACTCAGAAACTAACATACATCGAAGATCCCACTACACAGCCTTAGTTCCCCCCGCCCCGGTAATGCTACTACCTATTTTAGAACACCACTCCTACAGACATTGCCCTCTCTCTTGCGACAATCCTATTCCTGGACTTACGCTATCAGCTCGGCCCCACTGCGACTTACCATTGCCATCTCCCTCTGCGCAATTGCAGAGTAACGATGCCTACTCTGCTTTTTTCGGTCGCCTAGTGATACTAGATCCTGGACACACAACGTGACCAGAATCCATCCTAGGCCCGATATTGTACTCTTGCTACATTAGCTCACCAAGACTACTCCTTGAAGATGGCGGAGATGGCTACGGCGAACGACGGACACGTCACGGACGCAGAAATCAATGCACACGCAGTAAATTACAACTCGTACATATTCCGCACTACAAAACCCCACCTTTTTCTTTCCCACCCCACCCCCCGCACACCCAACGCCCCGCTGTCTGATTTACTTCCCTACACAACCACCCCCCGACCAATACTCCCAAATCCCCTCCTCTACCTCCTGCACCACTCTGCGCGGGTCGCCCCCACTCTGCTGGCGATTGGGCCACCCAAAGTAGGAAGCCACCCATAAGCGCAACAATCCGTCTGATGAGCCGTTTTCAAGGCACGAACGGCGAAAAGCGCTTCAGGGATGCGCCTCCCTCCTTCCTCGTTCTGGAAATCCGTCCTATCGAAGAAGGTCCTCTTGTTCTCTCCATCTTTTCTTCCCCTCACTCGTCCTTTTTTCGCCCCCTACTCTTCGACCACCCCCCCATGTATGCTGAATGGTAGTGGGCATGGTGTACATAGAAGATGGTGAGCTATGACATTAGGTGTACAGTGGAGACCCAAGTGATAAATCAGCTTGATGCTATGCGTGTTCGTATATGGATGTGAATTGCTTTTCGGTACTGTTCCTAGCTTAGCTAGGTTGTTCAATTGCTCTGCAATTCGTTATAAAACACACACACACTCACACACACACATACACACACACACACACACACACACATACACACACACACACACACACACTCTCCATCAATCAACTAATCAATCAATCAAATCAGATCAATCAATCAATCAATCAACCGATCAATCAATCAATCAATCAATCAATCAATCAAACCTTTTTTTTTTCAAATTTTGCATCTGCATTTTTTTTTAAACACCTCATTTCCCTGCAAAAAACAGAAATTCATTAAAAAAAAAAACACAGGTCGACTCGGGGACCATATATCTCATGATAAAAAATGACAAAAAAAATTCCTGTTTTTATATATATATATATATTTTTTTTTTTGTTTAAATCGATTTTAGTTTTTGATTTTTAAAAAATCTTAAACAAGGTCGGATTCGAAAAAAACAAATATAGGAGTGTAGGGTTTTCCAAGCTCTAGACCCCCATATATATATATATTTTTTACGTATTTTTATGGAGGTAAAAACAATATTGAAAAACCAGGCCGCGGCCGCGACCGAGAATCTCGGCTGCAGCGGCCGAAATGCCAGCGGCCTAGGCCGCGGGTGTCACAAAGCCGTTGTGGAAGTTTCAATAACCCTCAGGATCCTGAAACGACAACCAACCTTCATCCTGTGGCCATCAGCTGGAGACGAATCCTTTGACCATCCCTGCTCAGCATCGTCCTCCCGAATCGTGCCTTGAGTCGCTTCCACGAATCGATCATGACTGAACCCCCACTGGTCACAACATCGACTTCCTTTCCTTCTCGCAGGCATTCCTCTAGTAGCCCGTTAGTCGATGCATACACCTTGCCGTTACATTCGTATAACACAAGGTTACTGGTGTCATGGTTGGATGTAGTAATACATCCCCGCTGTCTGCTACCGTTCCGCTTTTTTCTAGATCTCTTCTTCATCCTTCCTACGGTATTGAGCACCGGTGAGAAACGTCTTATCAGGTAATTTTCCACAGCTAAAACGTCCAACACAACCGTGACGAGCGGAATAGCTAAGTAACTGGTCCAACTGAAGAATCGTAACCAGCTATGCAGTCTCGGTGCATTACCCGTATTACCAGACTTGGAGCTGCGAATGTGCTCAGTCCATCGTGTAATGACTGATCTGACCGTGCAACCTACGTAGAGATTTCTGCATGTCAAGCTCACAATCACATAAACACCATGTAGCTGGAATACACATTTCGTAAAAACTGAACTTTTTTCAAAAAATGAACTATTTCGAATGTGAATGAATACACTGTACATGGGCCAATAGGGCCTTATGCGACACTTTAAGTGAGGATAAATTGTCAATATATATAGTGTTGATGGGGTGAATGTTGTGGTGGGGCATTTTGAGCCCTTCGTACATGAATAGCCGTTATTAAATGCGAATGAACAGTGTATAAAATGGGTTCCCGTCCTGTCCTGGCTAGGTACAGGGAACGACACTACACAACATAAAAGGGCAGGGGCTCTTTGTAAGACGACATTTTGTTATCCTGGCCAGGTGTAAGGAACGACTGTGCCAGTCACACTACACGATATAGGGCAGAGGCTATCTATATGACAATTTGTTGGGTATGTGGTCCCTATGTTCCATAAAACGTCAGGGGTCTGGCGCTCGACACCTTGCAAGTTAATGGACTGAACCCGTCAACTGTGGTCGGGCGGAACACCCAGCCTGGTGCACTGACCAACCCGCAACCCATCACTACCCCTGCAACAAATGTGTTCGCCATTTTCCTTGGCAGAAGGGTCTCCTTCTTGGGGTGACAAATACTAGTTAAACATCGCATCAATTCGTAGTTATCAGTGTTCGATAGAGCACCTTAAGGAAGTGCCAAACAATCGTTGGCTCGCTGTGCCGATTGCCAATAGCACTCTTAGGGAGCCTTGATGCTGGTTCCTGATCTGTTTGGCGATCGAGCACCTTGAACAAGTGTCAAACRGTCGTTGGTTGTCTGTGCGGATTGCCATAAGCACTCTTAGCCTTGATGCCAGGTTCAACTTGATTCTGGAGAGAGAGAGAGAGAGAGAGAGAGAGAGAGAGAGAGAGAGAGAGAGAGAGAGAGAGAGAGAGAGAGAGAGAGAGAGAGAGAGAGTCCGGGCTCCTTGCTTTAACCTGGAGAGGCATTGACAAATACTGGTTGAACAACGAATCAATTCGCAGACTGGATGATAGCCGAGTGTTTTCAAACACGTAGAACAAAAAGGATTAACATAATTCTGCAGTGAAGTGATTCCATACGACATGCAATAGCATTTGCCAATGTTTAGACGGTGTACCCATTTTTTCAAACACGTAAAACAAAATGGAGTAACAGAATTATGTGGCTAAGTGATTCCCGATGGCACACAAAAAGGTCACCCAATGTTTAGAATGTCAACTGATTACGACCGACCGGTATGTACATGCGTTCATTGAAAGTTCGAACAAGCGACCCGAACGTAAGACACTGCGGCGCATCGACTGGAGCATCTTCCGCGAACATAGAAATATATTTCGTGTGGACGAACCCGGTCCTTTCGGCCAGAGACCTGCCTATAGCATCCCGTATAGAGGACGATTGAGCTTCAACCTCACGCCATGCGTCCACATCGTCCACCTTACCCCCGATTACCAAATCCCATGTCCCTTCGAATTCTCTTGTGACCAAACCCATCCCGTCTCTTCCGAGGTGCAACTCATTCCTGGACACGTAGACCACAGCGTTTCGAACATGCGACGCAAAGGACCCTAGAAAAGAATAACATTCCGAGACACAATCTAACGCAGCAGTAGGAAACTGCTCGAGGCAACAGCCTTGGAGAGCGCAAGGGGTACTCATCGAGGAACTCGGAATGTCGTGCACAGGTAAGCAACTCGTGTTTCAGCGCACGGGACCATGTGCTCGGCGAAGCAGTCACGACATTGGAGTCCAACACATTGTGACGACGAGCAATTTTCAGCTTTGCACTCAAGTGACGACACCGAGCTGAACCGCGCATAGCTCAGGGCGCAAGAATAAAACTCCCAAACTCGCACATATTAGCGAACTTGTAGTCGTCCGCCTACGGGCACTCCCTGAGCATTTTGTCCCACTGATGCTCTTTCCACGAGCCCAGGTGAGCATCAGTGAACAGGACGACCATCATCCATGGATCACACTCGAAGTCGTCTCTTGTCGCTCCGTCAATAACAGTGGACTCTCCACTGTTGGAGACGCGCAACGAGCGTGGGGGAAAAGGGTATGCCATGCACGCACGCCAAAGACCCGGGGTCATCCACTCCGAGATGGCCATCGAGATCGGCAAACGCCCTGCATGCCACAATGAAAAAAATCAGCAAATGCATACACCCAACTCATAGGGAAAGAAAATAACCATGCCCCCCAAGGACGTCCGTTGAAACTCCGATGACGGGCGTCGTGTTGAACACGACCACCACGGCACGGCTGCACTGCACCCAGTCAGGCCGAGCTACACCAACGGGCATGGCAGGTGTGTGTGTGTGTGTGTGTGAGAGAGAGAGAGAGAGAGAGAGAGAGAAAGAGAGAGAGAGAGAGAGAGAGAGAGAGAGAGAGAGAGAGAGAGAG
>BFEA01000073.1:1857000-1887241 GCA_003427395.1 Chara braunii | reverse complement strand
GAGAGAGAGAGAGAGAGAAAGAGAGAGAGAGAGAGAGAGAGAGAGAGAGAGAGAGAGAGAGAGAGAGAGAGAGATACTAGTTGAACAACGAGTCAATTCACAGTTATCGGTGTTCGATAGAGCACCTTAAGGAAGTGCCAAACAGTCATTGGTTGTCTTCCCGGATTGCCATTATCACTCGGACGAGAATCTTGATGCCATGTTGATGCTAGGTCGTGATCTGTTTGGTGACTGACCACCTTCAAGAAGTGTTAGACCACCTTCAAGAAGTGTCAAGCAGTCGTTGATGATGGCTGTGGATTTGTTTCCCGCAGGTTATCAGTTGTCGGTGCGGATTGCCATTAGCACTCTTAGGAAATTTGCATGTCCGCAGCGTGTGAGGTCCTTCTGTGGGATGCATCTGAGACGCTAATGTATCCAGCGTGGGCCAACAGTACTACATGTATGCAACGCCAAACACCCATCGACACGTATACAAACAATGGAAGTGATCACGAACCTTCTGCATCGGTAGAAATGATCACCTTCACGAAGTGCCAAACAGTCGGCGGTCAGAGCTCTCGAGTGCTAAAAGCTTAGGGGACCTTACAGTCGTGTTCATAACTTATTGGCGTAGCAGTAGATGCTCACCAAACAGTTCCGGATGTCGATTGTATCGACACATCATATGATGCTTACAAGCAAGTTGTGGCTGATTGTAGGACCGTCTACCCGGTGTGGATCTTTGAGAGCAGATTTGACATAATCCACCATTAGATCCATTTCGGAGAGGGGGACCTGCCATCCTGCCGCTGTTTACTGTACTCATCACGTGGGAATCACGACACGAGGAACCGACAATGAACACTCTTAGAGGACTTTGCAGCCGTGTTTGGAACTTATTGGCGTAGCACTAGATGCTCACCAAACAGTTCTGGATGTCGGTTATATCGACACATCATATGATGTCTTACAAGCAAACAGTGGTCGGAGGCCGACCCCCATCCCCGGTGTGGATTTTTGAGAGCAAATTTGACGCAATCCACCGTTAGATCCACATCGGAGAGGCGGACCGGTCATCCTGCCGCGGTTTAGTGTAGTCATCATGTGGGAGTTGACAACGCAAGGACCCAACGATGTTCCAATTGGGACGTGCTCTTGCTTCGTGATGTGCAGGTGCTTACCGGCGGTGCGTTCGATCCCCTCCTTGACATGAACATCTTTTTATCGAAAACACTCATGACATGAAGATGAGAGATCAAAACATTTGCAAGGTCACTATTGTGAAAGTCGGGAGAGATGGAGAGATGGAAACATTTGCAGGTTGCCTGTTGTTTTTCTAAAGGTCAAGTTGAAGCAAAGTGTGAGGGAATTGCTCGGGGTTCACACCACAAGTGCGAATGAACTCGCACTTAGATGGAGAACTAGGTGCGCACACCATCAGCGTGGTGATTTAATATGGATGGTGGCTTGTCAATTGTATATTCCCGGATGAAAATGTCATCAAATCTTTGCATGGACAAATCCATAATATAGATTCATAACAGTCATTCTTGTCACTGCAAATATCGATCCCCTCCTTGATGAGCATTTTTTCATCGAAAACATCCATGCATCCCCTGACATGAAGATGAGAGATTGAAACAGTGTCACTTGAAAGATCACTATTATGAAAGTCGGAGGGATGGACGGAGGGAAACACTTGCAAGTTGCCTGTTGTTTTTGTAAAGGTCAAGTTGAAGTAAAGTGCGAGTGAACTCTCACGTAAGTGGATTGCTCGGGGTTCACACCACAAGTGCGCGTGAACTCGAACTTAGATGGAGAGCAAGGTGCGCACACCATCAGTCTGATGATTTAATATGGACGTTGGCTTGTCATTTGTATATTCCTGGGCGAAAATATCATCAAATCTTTGCATGGACAAGAAACATAACATCCGTTCATACCATTAACTCTTGTCATGGCAACATCGAGATGAAAACACTTGCAATGTGTCCTAAAGGTCAAGTTGTACACCGCACAGAGAGTTTAAAAAAATCGTTCAATGCAAAAAAATCATTCAACTGCACATTACGAAGTACACAAGGTGTTTTCAAAAACCATTCACTGCAAAAAATCATTCAATCACACATTGCACAGTACACAGAGTCTTTCCAAAAATCGCAAATTACAGAACTACGAACATACTCGGTATAGCGTCTACTCACACCTCTCTCTACTACTTCATATCTACCATTTTCGGCTATACACATGCCTCTCACACCTCTCGCTCCTTTTTCCTTAAACACAAGGTCTGACAACCCGTCCGGATCTAGTGACATACGGGGTCTCCCGTGGACGAGGTCGTGAACAGAAGTCATACATAGCATTCATTGATGATCCATATTCGCGGATCTGCGGTTCCTCGACTGTTGCATTCTCCAAAAATACGGACATGTATTTCATCCTAACAAACCCTCCCGGTCGTGCTAAGGAATTCCATATACAGTCTCGTATGCCGGACACTTTCTCTTCCACCTCATGCCACAATGAAAAATCTTCGACTTGGCCTGCTATCACCAAATCTGACCACCCATCTACACCGAGGTACTGCAACTGCACGAACTTGTTTCGCGAACTTCTCCAACTTCCCTCAAGTACCACCTCGTTCCGTGATACACTCACAACTGCATCGACGAGTTTCCTACTTTTGTTCGAAGTAGCGAGACATAGCACTCTGGCTAAATCACATCCGGCAACAGTCAACCGCACACCATAGTATGACACAACTTGTGGAGAAATCCCGGGGCAACGGAGTGGGTACTGCTCCAAGAATGAAAAATGACGAGCGCAGTCCACCAACTCTTGTTTCCGCGAACTTCCCCAAGTTCATGGCGAAGACCTGATGTAATCGCAGTCGAGGCGACTGCTATAGCGGCTAATGCCGCGGAGTGTTTTGCGCATATGGTTCAGGAACTTGTGCTCGAGGACATCATCAAGCAGTGTAATGAGGTTCTCGAACTCTAACATATTAGCAAACTTGTAATGGCTTGCCCAAGGGCAACCAATCTCCATCGCGTTCCAAGTAGCATCGCTCCAATCGTCAAGATGTCGGTTCATGTATGGGACGACGGTTATCCATGGGTCCTCTTCGAAGTCCTCTCTGGTTGCTTCGTGGATCCAAGTATGACCGTTATAATGCCGCACCGATTTCGCACAAGGAGGAAACGGTTCTGCTAAGCGCATGTGCGTCTCGAGACTCATGCTCATGCTTGTCGACGTTCTCGACGACATTATTCACCGTACACATCATACACACATATTAAACGATACATACGGACATGTAGACACTCGTAAATAAAGTTGGTAAATGATAACTCCCCTGGTGAGGCCTACACCCAGTCTTCACGTCCCTAACTGAATATTCACAAGGTTTGCACATGCTTTCAAGTACAGGTACTGTAAAACCACACGGGCATGCAGCTCCGTCCGATGTGTTCGTAAATGACATTTTCTCCATTCCTAACTCCTACCGATGGTACATGCCTATCTAAGCTAAACTAGCTATAACACGTTTAACATCGGGATTCGTGAATACCCAACAAATGATGACAGAAAAATGTGCAATCTTTTTAGTCAAATTATTCGGAGTCAGTGCAAAAACAAATCGTTCGAGGTCTGTGGTGGCCTTCATGTCGGACCAGGATCTGTTTCGAGCAGAGTTTCGCACTCCACAAACAGAATTGAACTCCAGGCCCCCCAGGTTGTCAGTTGTTGGACAATCTTTGCTGCTCAGTCACAACTAGGGCTAGTTTGGTGGTCGTTTCTGCTAAATGGCATATAAGCAAAGTGCGAGTGAACTCTCACTTAAGTGGATTAGTCGGGGTTCACACAACAAGTGCGAGTGAACTCGCACTTAGATGGAGAGCTAGGTGCGCACACCATAGGCGTGGTGAATTAATATGAACGTTTGCATGGACAAATCCATAACATCGATTCATAACATTCACTCTTATCATCGCAAACAACGATCCCCTCCTTGAAATGATCATCTTTTCATCGAAAATATCCATGCATGCCATGACATGAAGATGAGAGATCGAAACACTTGCAACATCACTATTATGAAAGTCGGAGGGATGGAGAAAGGGAAACACTTGCAAGTTGCCTGTTGTTTTTCTAAAGATAAAGTTGAAGCAAAGTGCGAGTGAACTCTTTAAAGGTCAAGTTGAAGCAAAGTGCGAGTGAACTCTTACTTAAGTTGATTGCTCGGGGTTCACACCACAAGTGCAAGTGAACTTGCAATTAGATGGAGAGCTAGGTGCGCACACCAGACGTGCAAGCCATCAAATCTATGCATGGACAAAATACATAACATCCATTCATATTATTAACTCTTCTCATCACAAACATCGACATTGAAACACCTGCAAGTTGCCTAGTGTTTTTCTAAAGGTCAAGTTGTACACCACACGGAGAGTTTCCAGAAATCATTCAATGAAAAAAATCATTCAATCGCAAATTGCAAAGTACACAGAGGCGTTTCCAAAAATCATTCAATGCAAAAAATCATTCGATGCAAAAAATCATTCAATGCAAAAAATCATTCAATCCCACACTGGGAAGTGCACAGAGGCTTTCCAAAAATCACAAAGTACATGGAGCCTTTCCAAAAATCATTGAAGGACACGTTCTAACGTACGTGTAGGCTTTCCAAAAACCATTCAAGCCCAGGTCGTAAAGTACATGGAGCCGAGAGAAAACGGTGAATGATCTGCGCCCTCGTCTACACAACACGCGAATGTGGATATCTTCTGACAAAATCAAGCAGTACACCGATGCCTTACAGTCTACATGACACACCGTCATCTACACAAGACGCTTCCCTACAGTCTACATAATACGCCCTCGTCGCCAGAGCCACGAAAACACAACCCCTGCCTCAACGGTGAACCTGTCGCACACAACATCAACCGAAGTCCAACACAAGCCGAAAAGTCCGACAATAAACTAGAGACAAACCTTGCCTCAAATACAAACATGTCCAACACAAGTTGTACTGAAGTCCTACACAAACGCTGCTTTAAGCCGAAGACCTAGACAAACACTGATTCCTGCCGAAGTCCTACAACAGACAAAAACTCATCCAAGCCCGACACGATATTCTTCTGCCTACACAAGTCCCACATAGAAGCTCATCCAAGCTCGACACGATGTCCCCAGCGTGATAGGGCCGGATCCATTGCCGAAGGCATGAGGTGATAAATGCGAGTCTATTCGCATATGGAATCCGAATATCCTGAGACGATGACTATTTCCGTATTATGTATCGCGTGAAAAAAGTTAGTACGATCTCCATGGTAGCAGCATGCGCAGTTTTCGAGTAGCCTCCCGCGATCGTCGTCGTTGCGCTCGTCTATGTCGAACTAGATTAAAAGGACTTGGTCCGGGAAATCAGGCCTGAATATCTGCTTCGGTATTCGGCAAATCACGCACGAGTGTATCTCTTAAAATTTCATTCAAAGTGCTCGAGTTACAGATTTCGAACGGATAATGGTCTCCCCTGAACGGCGGGCTGTTATCATCTTCGGGGATCGGAAGGTAGCAGTATCTGGGAAGCCCGATGTTGCCAAACCACTGTAAACCATAAATGCTCTCAGTTGCGGCAACAACCGTCGTCTGCATTCAATGAAAATCAATGGGATGTAAGCACAGTGTGAGTCTAACGTCGGTGGTGAAGATGTAGATGTCCGGCATCGCAGTAAGGGCAGTCGCACACATATCTCGTCTTCCCGTTGCGCAATATCACATCCCAAGGTCCGGAGGCTGAATAATGCAGACGACGGTGAACAAATTGCAATTCGTTGTCCCTATGTTCGACTGTGAAATTTATTTCGTCACAGCGATCAAATAGGTAGTGGAGTTGCTGGTGCACCAAGTAGTCAACCCTCAAATCCAGCTCATCCTTGAGTGCAGGATCTATGGCTAGCCTGTTTTTGAACCGCGCAAGGGAACCAGTAAGCCCGGATGCGTGAAACGCTTGAAATAAAGTGAGTTTGACCCCATGAAATTCCTCTCTTGCAAGGAAAAGAGCTCTTATTCTTCGACCGTC
This sequence comes from Chara braunii, assembly GCA_003427395.1. Classification (NCBI taxonomy): domain Eukaryota; kingdom Viridiplantae; phylum Streptophyta; class Charophyceae; order Charales; family Characeae; genus Chara; species Chara braunii. The sequence goes on along the minus strand of BFEA01000073.1, from coordinate 1,881,171 downwards.
CACCGTTACGGCAGTGAAGAGCGTTACGACGGTGGTGCCACGATTACACACCCTCAATCGACCAAAGTAGTCTATGATTACCGGCACCGATGTCGTCGGTTTCCCGAGGCAAAACCAGACACAAAGTTTTTGATGCAACTTGTCCGACGACGTCCACTTTAGTTTTTCACATTGAATGTTCCATGCTTCCACCATCTGAGAAGTTCGAACAGGTTCCTCTTCGACGGGTTCCCTCTTCAGAAGTGACTCCAACCCGATAGGCTATGCCTGTACATCCTTCATCAGAGTGTATAGGTACCAAAAGTTCGACCCTGGCATTAAGGAGTTCCTACTATGTGACGAAGTATTGACATCCATTCTGCATGAGCGGAGAAACGCAAGGAAGGGCGTCAGTTGCGATTCTCCCAAGTGCATAAAAAAGAACTGAGTGCATAAAAAATAAATACACGATCTTATCGGATGCACAAAAGGGTTCGATAACTAGGAATAGATTCGTATTTCGCAAGTGAGCACAGGTTCCATAACCGCCATTGAATTTTGACTTATTTTCGACACGTCATTCATGTGGTTCGATAAGTGAGAATAGATTCGCACTTCGCAAGCGATCGCAAGTCCTACAACCGCCTCTTAATCTGGACTCATTTCCAACACGTGATTCATGTGGAACGGTCAGACTACTCTCCTGTTGAGGACCATTTTCCTTACAGATATTCAGGATGTCCGTTGCGCACGGTACGGACAGTCATACACATCACGCTGCCGGCGACTATACTACCACTCCCAATTGTGCAAGGACACACCCACTCAAAGGAACAATGGAAACGCCTACCAGGGATGCCCGTCTTCACAGTAACGACCATCATATACTTTTCTCAAAGTACAAGGGAGCAGTTCCACCTTCCTGGTACCCGACCGGTGGTACTCTTCTTTGTGGAAAACAACCTCCATGTTGTGATCCCTGTATTCAACTGTTCATGATATATCGTCGCAATTATCGAAAAGGTAGTGCAATTGACTGTGTACCAAACAGTCGACCCTTAACTTGGGCTCCTTCCTAAAAGCCGCATCTACGGATAGCCGAGTTTTGAATCGCCCTAGAGCACCGGCAAGTATCGGGCTGTGAAACGCTTCCGCGCGACAGAGGGTGACACCTCGGTACTCCTCCCTTACAACAAAATGACCCTTCATTTTTCGACCATCGACCTTGACGGCTGTAAAAAACGTAGTAATGGTAGTGTTGTAATTCAACACCCAAATTCGACCGTAATAGTCAACAATGACTGGGATCCGCAACTCCGGTTTTCCAAGGCAAAGCCATGCGCATAGCTTTACGTGGCTCCTGTCTTGGGCTGGCCATCGTTGGATGGCACAAAGGGTTTTCCAAGCTTCAATCATCTCCGTTGGAGCAACAACATCCCCATGCTCCTTATCATCCTCCTCACCGCCGTCAGGATCTGCCTCAACCTCAACCTCTTTCTGCAGCGAGTACAAGTACTAGAAGTTCGACCCGTTATCCGAGGTGACCACAATTTGTCCGTCATTGTCATACGTTAAACGCATTGAGATTTGCCCGTCCGGCGCAACATCGCTTTCAATGTGCAAATATCGAGGGTCAATGCTCACGAGATGGTTCTCCCATATATTTTTGTTCAAAATGATGAGATCCTGTGCGGAAAACAGTGAGACGTCGCATGGAGAGGAACAATTACTGGACTGGCTCGACTGACGCGAAGTGCAAATACTTGAAGTCTGGTTGGAGTTCATTCTGCATTACGTCTTGACTGGCTCGAATGACGCGAAGTGCAAACACTTGAAGTCTGGTTGGAGTTCATTCTGCATTACGTGTCGAAGCAATGAGTGTCCCATTAGAGATGATGGGAGTGCGTGAAACACACGACACATGGAGGGGGGACTATGTGGAAAAGGACAGCTCAAGTAAAGGAAATGAGGGTGAGCACTGCACATGACAATATGGACGTGACTTTCGAGGTCGGGAATCCGGTTTGGAGAAACGGCGCCGTGAGACGAGCAGGAAGTACTTGCACGCGTCGAGGTCTGGTTGGAGTTCATGCTGCATTGTGTTGAGGAAGAACGAGGTGGCATTTAAACGATGACGCACAGTGAGTTTAGCGGGAATGGCAACTGCGAGTATACTCACACTTGTGCCAGTTCATAATGAAGTGAAGTCCCACACATGTACTGGAAGAAGGAATGAAACGGCCTACTGGGGATCCGATAACTAAGAATAGATTCGCACTTCGTTGTAGGGTGTCCGTACTCCCAATTGTGCGAAGGTCAGGAGAAGTGAAAAAAGCAGACCCGCGGGGTGGAAACACTGACAACAACACGGTCGTCGATGAACAACGAGGTTTTCGTATGAGTATAGCAGCAAAATGCGAACTAACTCGAAGTTGTGGAAATTTCCAAACAGGAAGGCTCACATAGCAGGTCAGGGCGACTGGTGTCCATCGTCATAGTAAGGACAGTCGTAGATCTGTCTCCGCCTACCACCTACGAATTCCAATGTCTGGACACCCGAACGGTGATGCGAAAGTTTTCGTAGAGTGTAGTCATTGTAGTAGTCCTTGTTTTCCAACGTGAAGAATATCTCCTCACATAATCCGAAAAGGAAGTGAAGTTGGGCATGCACCAAACAGTCAACCCTTAGATTCAATTCTTTTGCGAGCGAAGGATCTATTTCGAATCGATCACGGAAGCGCTTCAAAGCACCCACGGACGAGGGCTCGCGAAAGTCTTCCCTCACAAGGAAGAAAACTCTCATTCGCTTACCACAAAGCTTGGCCGCCGTGAAAAGGGTTAGTACAGGGGTGCCACGGTTGAACAGACGAACTCGACCATGGTAGTCTATGATCACAGGGAAACGCAACTGCGGCTTCCCAATGCAGTACCATGCGCAAAGTTTAGCATGCTGGTCGTCCATACAATCCCAATCTTGTTCTAAGAGCAGTGAGTCCAAGGAATCCACCATATCCTCGACGTCGACCTCCTCGTGACTGGATGGAACTTCCCAAAGTTTGACGTCCTCTAAACTCCAGTAGAGGTACCACATATTTGACCCTCTATCGCGAACTATTGTAGTTTGTCCATCAACAACACGTGTTTCGGGTTCAATGTAACCGTCGAGGCCGACCCCAGCTTCGACATGCAGATAATCGCTGTCAAGACTGACCGTTCCTCGTGCCCAAATATTTTTGTTCATGATGATAAGATCCCTGTCCATATTCTCGATCGAAAAGGAATACTCGCTCCCGTACGACGAGGTTTTGTAGGACGTTGTCTCGTATACAACGTCGCACGATGGTGCGCCGTCGTCATCCATCCTGCAGAACAAGAAATCGAAATTAGTTTGCAGTTAACGTCTCGTCATTATCTTTGCGGAGTTCATAGCTAACAAATCCGAATCAGTTCGCATTTAACTAAACGGGCACGTCGGACGGACCAAAAAGACAGCCGTCCCCAAGGGCAACAAGTGCTTTCTCGCAGACGGATGTCGATATTGTAAGGTCTGTCATGAATTTGCTTTCAACGGTTCCTTTGCGGAAGGGTCTTCTCCAGGAATAAGCCACGGTCTCGACACGTTGCCATTGTTCCTCGTCTGAAGTGGAAAGTTTCCACCTCTTCGTCCAAGCGTCGCAGTACCTTTCGCGAAGATCGGTGACGAGTAACCTGTAGGCACCCACCACTGTATACATAAACAACCAAAATTTGGAGAGGAACGGTCGTCAACAACCTCAGACTGTGCCCTACCTACCCAGAATGGGACACCTTGAGACACTTCCGCATCGGGTGGCCTGACAATCACAAAATCACCTTTGTTTATATGGCGCCGGGGGTCGAAGTCCACTTTTGGACGGCCCGCCCTCGGTCCTACATATATAAGCGAAGCCTCTGGCGAAGGAGGGTCGATTTCTTGAGGTTCGGCCACAGTTTCGACTGGTTGTGGCCAGAAGGTGTGAGGGTAGATCTCGGGCTCGTCCGACATCCTCTTCCTCACCTTTTTCCGTCTCCTTCTTCTTTTCCTCTTACATCATATCGTCCGCCTCGACGAAAATGGTTTTCCAGTAGGTCAAAGCATCCTCCCACTTTTTGACTTCCTCCTTCCTATAAGTCTGCGACATGTGTCTGTGCTGTTCGAGGACGTATTGGATTTTTTGGACACTGTCACGGGCCATCCGAAAATCCTCTTTAACGACACGGGGAATAACACATGGTTGTGGAGGGGAGGCAGGAACTGCATACTCTTCATCCAGAACTGGGAACTAGTGAAATGGTCTGCCTTCCGGCTTCCATTCCGCGTCGGTGCAGTACTTTTTGTACACCATGACGGGACTACCGTCCCGCATGAAGAATTTGAAGAGATGTGGTTTCGACATGCCGACGATGCTTTTGTCGACGTATCGATCCACTACCCTGCGCCAATCGACAATGTGATCGAGCTCAGTGCACTTCGGCGGTATCTTGTGTGACGACTCGATAAGCGAGAACAACTGCTTCATGGTGTAAGCATCGTTGTCCTTCAACTTTTGAGAGAAAACACTAAACGTCGCGTCTATGTCGGTATGTGTGAGGCCAACGAGCATGAACCCCACTTGGCCATCTTCGAAAATCCCAAATTTCACGAGAAGTGAGGCCAAGCACATAAGGTATTGGTTTTTGTTTTCCCTTCAGCAGTTGTCTGCCTGGATTCGGAGGTGGCGTGGTCATTTCTGTCCCGACGCCTGCAACTCACATAGAGGCCACATAACGCACATCATGGTGCCATCGGAACCGTGCGCATAGAAAGGTAAATACGTGTAAACATAAATCGACGGTTTCCTGTCGTAGGCTACAACTGTGGTGAGGTTCGTTTTCATCATCATGCTGTGTCAATGATCCTTAGAGTAATTATACATGCCGATATGAGGAATGGTTGTCTTTTTCTGATCCATTCCATCCACTGTAAGACAGAGGTATTCCGCAGGGTTCAAAATGGAACGAAGTTTCTAGTCAACGTAATCCGCACGGTGAGCGACCTGATCCAGTTGGTGTTTACGGTGCTTTTCATCGAAATCCTTACGGTCACGAAGGCGAAGGGCGTTATCTCTGGCTTGTCAAAGGCGGACGCACTCGCCACACTTTGTGAACGAGTTGGATTTGGCAAGGTCGACATGCCACAGGTACGTCCTCCATATGTAGTAGAAGACTTGCTCCGAAACGACGTTCTGACCCGCTACTTGCAAGTCCGCCTTTATGGACTCGTAGACAAGGAGCTTCGTAAAATAAGCAGGGAGCCTGACTTTAGGTCTCTCTGAGGTCCCCCTCACAATCATGTCATTAGGCATAGCATCTCCATCTTCTTCCACGAACCTTGTCACACGAGCCAGCATGGTCACATACTCCGGTCTCAGGTTCAGCAATCCCCATCGACCATGCCGGCCATGGACTACCCCGTCCGACTTGCACTTGCTATAACGACGGTATGTGTTTCGACATATCCCAATTATTTTACACCAACCGGCGATGCACACACGACCCTTGCACTCCACTGGTTGGACTCTTTCCAGACCACCGTCGAGGACAGTGAAATTGTCCAGGGTTTGCATCCACCACTTGACCCTCTTTTCGAGGGACATTTCATAATAAGCTTCGCGCACTGGTTTGATATCGTGAATGGTTAAGACCCGAAGACACTTATTCTTACAACATTTGTGCGCTGGGACGAGCGCAATGTTAGTTTCATTCAATCGACATTTGGCCCTCTTCGAATGTTCTGACTTTCTAATCGGCCTATTTTTTCGATTATATCTTCTCCTTTCTCCAGGTAGGGGATGAGACAAAACATGACGAACCGCTTCGGGAGTTCCAGGACGAGTCGTAGACGGGGACCGCTGCGCTACATCCATGAAATCAGATCTGCCCATGGGAGCCATCCTCAACAAATCAGACCGGGAGGACTCAGACAAACTGCAGGAATCCGTGTCTACAAAACCAATCTGCCAATTTTCCATCGCACCCGTGGCTGGCATCAATAGAGCACGTACATGGACCTGCGACCGACTATTTTCTGGACTCACATGCAATTGTCTACAACATCGGAACAACACACTGACATCGACAGTCTATTTGTCTGGACTCACTTGCAATTGTCTTACCTGCATCGGCACTTTCACACGGACGTTCCGCTGCCTGTTCCCGGTTAGACCCGTTTCTATAGGACGTATCGGACTGTTCCCGACCAGACCCGTTTTTATCGGGCGTACCACAGAAGTCTGTATCCACCAACGAGCGACTATAGTCAAATGCTAGGGGTTGGGTAACTTCAATGCTTTCACACAGCCGACCGGTTGTCCCCACGACATCTGATCCAGTCGTTTCGGACACAGCATAGAAATCTGTGTCCACAAACATCAATCCACCGGGAATCGTCTGCATATCCCGATCACCCTCACTATCGGGGATTAGCGCTGTAGATATGCGCTGACCGTCGGGAATGTTGGTAAAGCGAACAATACGACACCGACTGAACGTCGTAGAGGAGCCCGAACAATTTGTTGGGGTCAACATAGAGAACTCCCTTTTCAAATCACGAGGCCGTTCATAGGGAGCTTCCCGGCTGCTGTCACAAGAACTACGTTCTCACACATTGTCTTCTCCGGGTTGTCGTGACTGTGGCGGTGGCGTGACATAGGGGACGGTTTGGACACCCATTTGAAGAGACGACTCACACGAAAACTGTACAAAAAAAAAATCATGTCAACGTAAAACGAAGTCAGGGAAATAAACAAGAGGGAGCAAACTTGCATTTCTAATATCTATCACAAAACAATAACACAACAGTATTTGAATCCATTTCTTCTTCTTGGGCTCGTGTAATCTATATATGTGCGAGTTTATTCGCTCTTTAATTAACCAGGGACGTTGTGACGCTTCCAGACCCCGATTTAAGGGTCAAGTGGTCTCACAAGTCCAACTCCTCTCCCACTCGTTCTCGTGTGCGAGACTGCGAGTTAAAGGACTGCTGTTCCGTATTGTTAGTTTAACATGCAAGCGATTTGGATTAGTCTGGGTGAACTCGCACTTTCTCTCCGGTGCAAGTTGATTGTCACTCCTGGCGGAGGAGGTCCTGTTTATGCAAGAATACAAGTGCGAGTTGATTCAAACTTATTGACTATGCTATACGAAACAGGTCCGTGGTAGGTTCACCAACGAATCGACTAGCACATAAAATAAGGGGCGTACTTGCATTCAGGCGACAGTACAAGTGCGCGTCATTCGAGACACCGATTCACCATACACTAAAATTTATGACCGAATAGACTCGCACATAGAGTGCACATAGAGTGCGGATGGTTTGTCGTATTTAGGCCAGAGCACAAGTGCGAGTTGACTCGAACTTATGCACGATACAGCTGGAAATAGATACGTGGTTGGTTCAACACCAAATAAACTCGCACATTGAATGCGTAGCATTGAGATCATTTAGGCGAGAGTACAAGTGCGAGTTGATCCGGACATTCACCATACAATAAGACATAAGATTCCTGGTTGGTTCAAAATCGAGCAAATTCGCACGTACAAAAGTGCGTCGCATTTAGGGGAAATCACAAGTGCGAGTTGACTCGGACTTATGTCGTGTACAATTGGAAATAGATTCCTGGTTGGTTCAGCGGCAAATAGACTCGGACATTGAATGCAAGTGCGAGTAGATTCAAATTTATTCGTCATACAGTAAGAAATTACGTTGGTGGTTGGTTCAAGAGCGAAAAGATTCACACTTGAAATGAGCATTTCCACTGTACAGTTCAGGGGCCTGGTTAGTTGAAGACCGAATAAATTCGCACTTGAAATGAGAATTTTCTGTTTCGAGACTTAGAGTGCAAGTGCGAGTTTATTCGGACTTATTCACCGTATAATAAGAAATTAGTTTCCCAGTTCGCGAATCTCACAACTGGAAGCATATCTGATAATTGTGTAGTTTATAAGCAACTCCATGCATATCCGACTGCCATGTCAGTGTGTCGTTCCGGAATCGTTAAAGTTATGTTTATTTAGATATAATGCATCAGGGATTAGTTCAAAATTAGCTTAATACATCGTGTTAAATGCATTGAGCTTATTTCGTGCGATTCGACTATGATGGGCGGCCACACCGATGACGGACTGCAACGACAATACCATAGGTCGATTGGTCAGCCATGGCGAAGAGATGGAGACAGATGAAGACAAATGGAGAAAGGTGGCGCAATGATGGAGATAGATGCACAAAGATGGCACGACGACGGAGAGAGATCGCGAAACGATGGAGAGAGATCACGCACCGATGGAGAGAGATGGCGCACCGATGGAGAAAGATGGCGCGTCAATCGAGAGAACAGGCGCAACGATGGTTAGCGATGGCGCACATATGCAGAGATCTGGTATTGCTATTGACATGCGGTGAACGATGGTCAGCAATGGCGAGTCTGGTGCAACGACGGAGAGATCTGGTGCAGTGATGGCGAGCCGATTGAGAGATCCGTCGTGTTAATCCTTCATTACGCATACCTAACACTTGTTTCGTGCGATTCCACAATGATGGGCGACTGCACCGACGGTGGACTGCAACGATAATACAATGGCGATGGAGAGTGATCATGCAACGATGGAGTGGGAATTCACAGCGATGAGAAATACCGCAGCGATGGAGACGAGATCGGGCAGGTGCTATGGAGAGAGATGGCGCAGCGATGGAGAGAGTCTGCGATGGAGATGGATAGGGAACACGCAGAGGGTCCAGCGAGATCACGCAAGAGTGATGGAGACAGACGGCGAAGCGATGGAGAGAGATCGAGCAAGAGTGACGGAGAGAGATCACGCAGAGATGGAGAGAGTCCGCGATGGAGAAAGATGGCGTAGCGATGGAGAGAGATCACGCAAGAGCGATGGAGAGAGATGACACAAAGATGGAGAGAGATCGCGCAGGAGTGACCGAGAGAGATCGCGCAGAGATGGAGAGAGTTCGTGATGGAGAAAGATGGCGCAGCGATGGAGAGAGATGGCACAGCGATGGAGAGAGATGGCGTAAGATATGGCCCATCTCTGCGATGGAAGGGATAGCGAGATCACGCAAGAGCGATGGGGACAGATGGCGCAGCGATGGAGAGAGATCGCGCAAGAGTGACGGAGAGAGATTGCGCAGAGATAGAGAAAGTCCGTGGTGGAAAAAGATGGCGAAGCAATGGCGAGAAATCACGCAAGAGCAATGGAGAGAGATGACGCAGCGATGGAGAGAGATCATGCAGGAGTGGCGGAGAGAGATCGCGCAGAGATGGAGAGAGTCCGTGATGGAGAAAGATGGCGCAGCGATGGAGAGAGATGGCGCAGGATATGGCCCAGCTCTGCGATGGCAGCGATAACGATGGTCAGCGCTGCGATGGCAGGGATAGCGATGGAGAGAGATGCCGCGACAACAGAATGGATAACGATGGCCAGCGCAGCGATGATGCCGATAGCGATGGCGAGTGCTGCGATGGAGGCGATAGCGATAGCGGTTGCCAGCGCTGCGATGGAGGATATAGCTGTGCGCAGCGATGCGACGGCTGTGGCGATGGCGAGCGCGGGAATGGATGCGATTCCGTTCGTTAGCGCAGCGTTGGTTCAAAATGGAGTGATTGCGGACGTTCGCTATCCAACGCCGTTGACATTTGCAAAATGTCACAATCGAGAGAGATGGCGCACCGATGGAGAGAGATGGCGCACCGATGGAGAGAGATGGCGCACCGATGGAGAAAGATGGCGTGTCAATCGAGAGAACAGGCGCAACGATGGTTAGCGATGACGCACATATGCAAAGATCTGGTATTGCTATTGACATGCGGTGAACGATGGTCAGCGATGGCGAGTCTGGTGCAGCGACGGAGAGATCTGGTGCAGTGATGGCGAGTCGATTGAGAGATCCGTCGTGTTAATCCTTCATTACGCATACCTAACGCTTGTTTCGTGCGATTCCACAATGATGGGCGACTGCACCGACGGTGGACTGCAGCGATAATACAATGGCGATGGAGAGTGATCACGCAACGATGGAGTGGGAATTCACAGCGATGAGAAATCCCACAGCGATGGAGACGAGATCGGGCAGGTGCTATGGAGAGAGATGGCGCGGCGATGGAGAGAGTCTGCGATGGAGATGGATATGGAACACGCAGAGGGTCCAGCAAGATCACGCAAGAGCGGAGCGATGGAGAGAGATTGAGCAAGAGTGACGGAGAGAGATCACGCAGAGATGGAGAGAGTCCATGATGGAGAAAGATGGCGTAGCGATGGAGAGAGATCACGCAAGAGCGATGGAGAGAGATGACGCAATGATGGAGAGAGATCGCGCAGGAGTGACCGAGAGAGATCGTGCAGAGATGGAGAGAGTTCGTGATGGAGAAAGATGGCACAACGATGGAGAGAGATAGCGCAAGGTATGGCCCAGCTCTGCGATGGCCAGCGCTGCGATGGAAGGGATAGCGAGATCACGCAAGAGCGATGGGGACAGATGGCGCAGCGATGGAGAGAGATCGCGCAAGAGTGACGGAGAGAGATCGCGCAGAGATAAAGAGAGTACGTGGTGGAAAAAGATGGCACAGCAATGGCGAGAGATCACGCAAGAGTGATGGAGAGAGATGACGCAGCGATGGAGAGAGATCGCGCAGGAGTGGCGGAGAGAGATCGCGCAGAGATGGAGAGAGTCTGTGATGGAGAAAGATGGCGCAGCGATGGAGAGAGATGGCGCAGGATATGGCCCAGCTCTGCGATGGCAGCGATAACAATGGCCAGCGCTGCGATGGCAGGGATAGCGATGGAGAGAGATGCCGCGACAACAGAATGGAGAACGATGGCCAGCGCTGCGATGATGCCGATAGCGATGGCGAGTGTTGCGATGGAGGCAATAGCGATAGCGATTGCCAGCGCTGCAATGGAGGATATAGTTGTGCGCAGCGATGCCACGGCTGTGGCGATGGCGAGCGCGGGAATGGATGCGATTCCGTTCGCTAGCGCAGCATTGGTTCAAAATGGAGGGATTGCGGACGTTCGCTATCGAGCGCCGTTGACATTTGCAAAATGTCATAATGTCTGCCACACCATATTTTATCGGTTTCCAGTGCTGACCTTGGCGCGCAATGAACCGTCACGCTCGGGTTTCAGGAGCGTTCGGAATTGTGCCTCGGCGCGCAACGAACCGTCGCGCCTGGCGTCGGCGAGCAACGAACGGTTGCGGTGCGATTACTGCACCTGACCTCGGGGGGGTAAAGAACCTCCACTTTGTACGTCAGATTGTGACGATCGACAACCGAGACTATGACAGCGAAAATGACCCAGACTGTCCCTTACTTTCTGGAAAGGTCATATCAATGCACGCCGGAGTTGGCGGAGAATTTGGGGGCTCTAACATGCCAGTGGCTTCGTTGATCTGTGCCGTTGAATTTAGTAGATCGACGAGCAACATTTTACGGTACCTCTGACCTTTCGAGTCCCAATTGTCCTTACCGTTTTATAGGCCCTGGCGTCTTATAGGCCCTGACATCCTATTGGCCCTGACGTGCGATATGCGAACAACCGCCGAATCGAAACGCCCTCTCCGCACCCTCCTTGGTCCCGACGCGAGGCCTGCTGCTGGAGAGTTCCTCTGGCGGAAAAGTATAAAAGGCGTTGCCACCCTCGTTCTATCCCTTTTGTTGTCTGCCAGCTCCACAGGTCAAGTCGCGCTATCGCTACCGCTCGCGTGTTGATATCTTGTCTTCACCCACCACGTCCTTCCGCCATAGCGGGTTCGGTCTTCGTAGCACGACTTCCATTCGCCACAGCCGGTTCGCTTTTCGTAACTCGATTTCCCTCGGCCATAGCGGGTTCGCTCGTCGTACGTCCATATCCGTCCGACGTTCGTCGTTCACAGAATGCTGCACGAAGGCTAAATGCTATTTCAGTTGTCCCAACTGTGTCCAATGTCCGAACAGATTCCCAGATGCCCTGTCTGCGCCGCATGTTGAAGCCAAATCAATTCCCGGTTTTGTTGTTTCGCAGCTCCACAGGTCAAGTAGCGCTATCGGCACCACCCGCGTTCTGATATGATATTTTCTCCACCCTCCACCTCCGTCCGCCATAGCCGATCCGCGTTTCGTAGCTCGATTTCCTTTCGCCAAAGCTGAACCTGCACGCTACAAAGCTGCTTGGATATTGTTTGTATATACGTATATATACATATACACTCTCGCCAGTGCCCTTGTTGAACGACGAATCAATTCCCGATTTCCGTTCACGTGTCCCTTGTGAGGTCGTCGACTTGAGATATATATATATATATATATATACACACGTATAGATATATACTGGTACTCGACTCTCTCTCTCTCTCTCTATAAGGTCGAATTAGTTCGCAGTTTTTTGTCAAATATATATATGTATATATATTTGTACAGGCAGTCGTCTGTGCCGCTTCTATAAGGCCGAGTTGGTTCGCACTTTGCGACCCATAGTGTTGTAGGAGCTGTCGTCCTTCGTATCCAGAACTCCGAGTTAGTTCGCACTTTGTCGACACCAAGCGGGATATGTTTTAGGTCTTCGTTTCCAAAATTTTGGATTAGACGCCTCTTTCCTGAAAGCAGGCTCTTCATTTGCAGAAGATAAGGCGCCTCTTTCCTGAAATTAGGGTCTTTCCTGAATGTAGGCTCTTCATTTCGAGAACTGCGAGTTGTTGCCCTTCGTATCCAGAACTCCGAGTCAGTTCACACTTTTTCGACACGCGTGTTAAAGGTGTTTCAGGTCTTCATTTCGACAACTCCGAGTTAGTTCGCACTTTCTTCAAGATAAACCAAGTCTTTCTGGCGGCACGCGAGTTCCTCGTTTCCGGAACTACGAGTTGGAATTGTTGTTTTTTCTCCATAATTGTGAGTTAGTTCGCACTTGTCGGTGACCATACGGTATGTGTTGTAGAGGTTTACATTTTCACAACTCCGAGTTCGTTCGCACTTTCACCACGATAAGCCGCATCTTTCTTCATCTCCAGTATTGCGAGTTGTTTCGCACTCTATCCAAGGAGTTGTTATCTTTCCTCCCAATTCACTTCGCCACACTAGTATTGTCTTCGTTCCCACAGCTCCGAGTTAGTTTGCACATTGCAGTTGTACTCTTAGGAAAACCTTGTGGCTTTCTCCTGGTCATCCGGTTTAGTACAGGCTCGGGCGTATTGGTCTCGGGTCGGGAGTGAAATGGCATCCGCGAAGAGCACATCGACAAGCGTTGAGTCGTCTGCCTCCGGGGAGGGACGACCTCTTCAGCAATCTACTCCTTTGTATTTCCATACTGGGGATGCACAACGGTTTTTGGACTTCGTTGTTTAGGAGAGCTTTGTTCGCCCAGCTGTTTTCATGCGACCTGCTTGCCTTCCAAACGCTGAGGGAGCAGCCGGCGTTCATCCTCTCGGTACCATCGTTTTGTTCAAGAAACAGTCTGGAGGCTTGCTCAAGCTGCACACTAACATTTTTTACGACCACTGCAGCCTGCCTTACAAAGGTGTTAAGGGTGTGATAGTGCCGATCAAGAGTTTCGTGGGGTACGGCTCGAACATGCTACTTTGCCATCACTTCAAAGGGCTTTACGATGGCAAAAGCAGGCGTCTTCCACCGCCAGTGGAATATCTCGATCTTGCGCTGAAGGGGCCGAGAAACCGTCCGGTTCTTCCGCGAGAATATGTTTTCCGGCTACTGCCAGCCCATGAGGGGTCGTCCAACTTGGCTCAAGAAACCCCTGTGACGCCAGTGGGGCACGGGAGTGTGGTTCACGACACTGAGGGTTAGGGCAAGGGGTACGAGCGCAGCATTCAGACGCAGGTCGGCCTGGATGCTCCTGGGAACACGTCTGGCTCAGGGACTCACTGGGTCGATACTCCGAAAATCCTCAAGTTCATCTGCCAGGGTGACACGTTTTTGATTCGAGATGGGGCGAGAAGAGAATCCGGCAGATCAGGGCAAGAGGTTGGAGGGAATGAGGCTGAAGGGATGGGCGCTGTGCAAGATAGCTTTGGCGGGGAGCCGACTTCTTCGGAGAAGAAGCGCGAGCGACAAAAGACTGTGCGAGAAGAGGTGGCGGACGAAACCCGACGCATGAAGAGGATGAAAGGACACTCGAAGCCGATGATTGGCTGGAATGAAGGTGAAGTCGGAGAACGTGCCTCGGGAAAGAGGGCGCCAGGCATGCGTGGCGGACAAGAACAAGGAGTCAAAAAGTGGCAGTCGAAGCAAGAGGGTGCAACAACAAGTAAGAAAGCGAAGAGGCCTGGCGGTTTGACCATCCGCAAAGGACAAGCTATGGGTGAAGGAGATTCGACTCGTCTAGGCATTGTCGCCGTGAGAGAACCTTCAGAACAGCTGAAGAAGGCGATGGCCAGAAGAAACCTCGGAGGAGGAAGACTGGTGAGGGGACGAGTGCTGGCGAAAGGGCGGTCAGTAGGCAGTACGACGAAGCGACAGTGTTGTGGCTCGAATACGAGTGGAACGATGACGGTGCGATCGTGGAGAAGAGCTCCCCATTCAACTGCTCATCGACCGAGGAGGGTCTGCAACATCCCGCAGTGTGAAAGATATTACAATCACCGCAGTCTCACTCACGATGGTGTGGAGGACATCAAAGGTGCGATGCTGAGGCAGTTCCACGAAGAAAAAGGGAAGATCTGGACGAAAAACCCTTTGGTTCTGGCACCCATCTACAAGCCGGTGACGCATAAGCCGAAGAGAGCTGAGAGGGTTCACAAGGATGTCTTCAAGCCAGAGGACAAGGACAAGTACTTCTATTACCCTATCAATGGACAACACACCGTGGCTACTGTGAAGGAGTTGGCCGGTGAGGCGATATTCGAATTGTGGAAGATGCACTCGTGGCCGACGACGGTCGTGTGGTTCTCCGACGAAGACTTTCGGGGGTATTTGCAGGTCAGTCTCACGGAGAACACATGACACAAGATGTCCAAGCAGCGTACGTAGAAGGCCGCTTTCGAGGACATGCGAGAGGCATGGGAAAATCAAGGAAGGTCGGTGGCCATTCAAGGGAACCCTTCCGGCAAGGAGGCCAAAAAACAAGCGTTTTTCGAATTCCAAAAGCTGCTTTTGGGAAAGAGTCTGAACGACGCTCACTGGACGATGGCACGTAAAGCGACAACGCTCGCCGACAAGGAACACGTCGCTGCCATTGGCAATGCATTGAGGCAATGGATGCCGCTCGTGACGGCCGGTGATGAGGTTTTCCGGAAAGGCATGGAGTTCTACGACAAATCGGCCGAGGGAAAGTTGTTGGGCGGAGACGGGAAGACGCCCTTGTCGAAGCCGGGCAAATACATGCCAGACAAATCTCCGGGTCTTCAATTGATTCCGGAAATGGGCGCGAAAGAGGCGGCTGGTGAAACGAAGATGGGGTGGCTGGGCCGGGTCCCGCCGCCTCCAACCAAAAAGAAAACGCAATCGTACGACAAGTTTTTCATCGTCGTGAAGGAGCCAGACACATTCTGTTGGCAGTCTCTCGGTGACATGACCGATGCCGAAAAATTGTCGATCCTCGACGATATTCTCGCGCTGAGGGGAGTGTTCGTTCAATCGGCGGGCGGACATCTAAAACATCAGCATAAGCCAGGAATTGAAGACATAGTGGCAACGAGGAGAGTGGACCGCATGATGCTCCGCATGTTTCACTACATCTTGTTCCTCGAATCTGAGGAGGAAGCAGAGGTTTGGAGGTATGGGAGCCAGTTTTTTCAGACCAAGGAGCAACTTCTGGCGGAGTTCGCGTCGAGGGGCCTCACGAAACAGGTGTGGGTCGAACTGCAGAAGCATTTCCACGGCGCGGTGGAGTACGTCAACACTTGCAAACGATGTCTTCCGTACGAGAAGGAGTCCCTTGACGAAACAAAGAAAATGTACAATGACGAGAGGTTCCCTAAATCTTTCGAGAAGTCCGTCCGCTCCATCTTGGGACGAACAGAGGAAGAAGTGCAAGACACGATCAGGGTGAGCGGGGATGTGAGACACATCAAATGGCACAAGATCAACCGGGTGACCAGCCTTATTCCTTTCAGTTGTCCACCTTCCCAGGCTCACACTCGTCCTATTGAGATCCGCGAGATTGTGGGACATTACGTGAGCAACTTGTACGTCCTCGATTTGTGTGCTCCCACACTCCTCTCAGATTGGCAAGAAGACGATTTCGCCTCCTTGCAAGGCGTTCTCCAAACCCTATCGCCAAGGCACTGGGCACTTGTCGTCTTCTTCCCCTCTCGATGGGAGCTCAGTTTCTTGAAAGGCATGGCCAAGCTTACCGTTCATCACATCAGGACAGGGAAGTGGGTGCGCCATGCACAAAGTAAGGGCACTGTTCGGGAAGGCAACATGCTGGTCGAGGAGTATGATCGTTTGTACGTGGTTTTCAATGGCGCGAACCTGGCAGACAACACGGTCGCAGTCTTCCGGACCAGTAGTCCATCGAAGCCTTCCCGTGCCAATGCTCCAAGTCCGTCCAAACCCGCGGCGGTGGCCCGCTCGAAAGTTGCCTGTTCATCCGACCCGTCACGACAGGCTATGGCCTGTTTCGACGTCGCAGACGAGGACAAGTTCCCTCGTAGCCAGTGGGAGGACGGCGGCGTTACAAATGTTCGAGGAACTACTTACGGGAACAGGGAGCGCAATCCAGCTCATGTAATTGGTCTGCTCGAGAACTTTTGCAGAGTTGGGCAAACTGTTCTTTTTTTCGGGAAGGCGCACGCGTCTGCCGTGTGGGAGCTCCTTCGCAGCGGTCGAAACGTCATTGCGTTAGAGGATGAGGCGAAGATGATCGATTACCTTTGCGAGTTCGTCAAGACACACGTGGGGGACCCTCGCCACCATTGTTTTTTTGTCCAGACCACCGGCGAACGGAACTAGGATCCCAAACGTGATATGTATTCGAAATTGCCGGAGAAGAAAATGACGGAGGTTTGGGAGTTCGTTTTCCAGCCAGGACCGCCTGCTCAGACCGATTTGGAATACAACCAACGGAAGAACCTGGTGCTCGGTGTGATGAATGGTTATCACAATGCACCGAGGGAGTCTGTCTCAAATTTCCTGAAAAGGCTGGAGCACGTTTTCTTCTTGATGGTCGAACCGCCGACCCTCGAAAACTACAAGGCGCAGTTCGACGAGGAGGACCCTTTCGACGTTGAGGACATGGAGGAGATGAGTGACTCTGAAACCTTCGATTTCGAGTCCATGCCACTTCCTCGGGTCGTTGCATAGGTTGGTGATGAAGGGGAAGGTGGTCCTCGGAGATATAGCACGTCGCCTGCCGGTTTGAAGCGTGTTTTTGAGCGCGAAACAGTGGAGGACCAATCTTCTGATGACGGGGAAGAAGAGAGAGACTATGATTACGAACCTGGTGACAAGCTCCCTAGGGACCACGATACCTGGGAAAATGACAGGCTCTTCTTCTACGGGAAGCATCACCGGTTCACGCCGGAGGATGTCCGGGGCCACAACGTCGTCTGGCACCCCAGGAAATTCCAACCTGCTGTAAAGACCGGAAAGTGGGTCATGACAATGAAGGAAGCTGATGGCAAGTGGAGTGGCATGAACACATTGGGAGCGGCTCCACTTAAGAAAAAGGCAAGAGAAGCTCTGGTGGAGCGTTTGAGGGTTATGAACCCCGACAGGAGCCTGCCGGACGTCAATGCGTATGCAGGCCAAAAGCTAGATGACCTGTACGCCAACAAAATATTGGAGTTTCGAGTGCCTTTCTATGCACTGGAGACGACACCGTCTCGTGGCATTGACTGACGCATGCCGCAACCTCCGTCGGGTGGTCAGCATCCGGGAGGCGGTGGGCGAGGTGATGGAGGAGACGGCTCAGGACCCGGTGGAGCAGGTGACGGAGGAGACGGCTCAGGATCTGGTGTTGACGAAGCAAAGGGGAAGGGGCTAGACGAAATGTCGTTGGAACCAAAGGGCTCCGGCGGAAAAGGGTCGGGCGGAAAGGGGTCGGGCGGAAAGGGGTCGGGCGGAAAGGGGTCGGGCGGAA
This sequence comes from Chara braunii, assembly GCA_003427395.1. Taxonomy (NCBI): domain Eukaryota; kingdom Viridiplantae; phylum Streptophyta; class Charophyceae; order Charales; family Characeae; genus Chara; species Chara braunii. The sequence continues at coordinate 1,863,114 of BFEA01000073.1, read as the reverse complement.
AGGGGTCGGGCGGAACGGGGCCAAGCGGAAAAGGGTCGGACGGAAAGGGGCTGGGCGGAAAGCGTAGAGCGTTCGGGAGTCACGAGTCTAGCGGAACTGAAAGCCGCTGCGAAGGGAGTCGAGACTCGGGCATGCGAGACAAGGCGGCCCTGAGGTCTTATCAAGTGCGAGTACATTTGCACTTGTTTGCGAGGACTTTATTTCACGACGCCAGCGAGCGCAAAGTGTTGGAGGGGCCCGCTGCAGAAGTGTTGGAGACCACGCCTAGCGAGTATGATCGCTACGATTCGAAGGGTGCTTCCATCGATTTCGAGAGCAAGAGTGCAGCCGATCCGGGGGAAGAGGAGCTGTCACAGTACGCACATGTTGTGCACCGGGAAGAGGAGACTGAACACTGGCCGCACAGGAGTGTTGGAGACCGGGGCTAGCGGGCGTCTATGTCATCCTTTGGAGCGTGCGTCCGTCGACTTAGAGAGCAAGAGTGCACCACCTCGGGGAAAAGGGGAATTCTCACAGGAAGCGCATGCTGCGCAGCGGGAAGTCGGGTCGGGTGGAGGTGAAAGCCACTGCGAAGGGAGTCGAGATTCCAACACGGGATACGAGGCCACTGTAGGGCCTTCTGAAGTGCGAGTAGATTCATAATTGTCTGCGAGGACTCTGTTTCATGACGTTGAGGACAGTCCTCGCCGCAGTGCGCATCACGCTTGTCCTCTTCAGGACGCCCCGGTGGTTTTGGCGGCTCCTCACACTTGTTTTTGGGTGTTTGTGCAGCTGCGGCTACATCATCTTTTCGCGTGCCATTGCCTACTGAGGAGCTTAGCGGTGCAGACTTGAGAATGCTGCAGGAGGTCTGCGGGGATTTCCGCAACGGCCACGAGGTGGTTTCCTCGATTCGCAAAGGGACCAGTTTTATTGTGTTGAGCAGAAAAAATCTTCAGACTCTTGTTAAGGGGGGGTGGCTTTACGACGAGGTGGTGGAGTCCTACTTGGCCTTGGTTGGCAATGCTACGTTGCCGGTGTGTCCCTCTGTTTATATTTTCAGTCCGTTTTTCTATACGAAGCTCGTCGACGAGGGATGTCGACATGATAGGGTTGCGAGATGGACAAAAGATGTCAACATTTTTTCGTACGATTTGCTGATCATTCCTGTGCATAAAAATCGAGTGCACTGGACCCTATTATGCGTTCGCGACAGAGGGCTGGAGTATTGCGACTCCCTCCTGCAAGACGATGATGGTTTTTCTTCCGGTGTGCTTGCGAACTTCACGAAATACCTCTGCGACGCAGCAGTTCGTCATTTTGGTCAAGACACGAAACTGGATCTGCCGGAGCCCAAGGTGGTTGTTCATGGTGTCCCTCAACAGTCGGACGGATTGAGCTGCGGTGTTTTCATGCTCGCCTTTGCTTCGTTCTTGGCACGCGGTCATTCACCTCCATTTTCGATAGGCCAAAGCGACATTCCGAACATCAGGCTGAGGATGGCGGTGAACATAATCCAAGGTTCATAATAATATCCCTGTTTTGAAAATGCGCAACGTTTTTTATTCGCAAGGTCATCTAAACAAAAGTGCGAATCTATTCCCACTTAGTCTAACAGTCGGGCGGCTCGAACTGTGTTGTTGTTTTCATGAGGTGGAGGATTGCAGTGGACGCGTCTATCAAGTGCACGCTTAGATGTCGACGTGAATATCCCAGCCTCGTTCTGCAGTATTTTTTAGGGTTCTTCATTTCGACGAACCTGACAACTTCAAACGTGGGACTGCCTCTGACTTTCTTGGTTTTTTAGTTTTCCCGATGCAAATGGCGTGGCCTCGTGCACCGTGTTTTTTAGGACCCCGCGAACACCATGCTACCTTCATTTGTTTTCAGGTTGTTCTCATTCCTTGCCGGCCAACATCAACTATAGGGTTGGAGCGGACGCTTAGGTGAAGTAGACACTTCCTTACAGATGTGAATATCCCAGCCACGTGGTGCAATATCTTTTAAGCAGACGCTTAGATATCGGATGTGAATATCCCACCTTCGTATTGCCTTTGTTTGTTTTCGGGTTCTTCTCCTTATTTCCTGTACGACTGCGGTAGCGTCGTGCCGCCTTTATTCGTTTCCAGGTTGTGCTCCTGTGTTACTCATGGGAAATCTTTGTCCTTTGTGGACATTCCTTACACTCATGCTCGTAGGACTGGATACTCTGCTTCATTTACAAGATGTTGGTGAAAGACATCAGTGATTTCATATGGAATCCGAATTGTTTCGTGCTTGTCTCAGAGCTCGTTTACCAAGATGTTGGTGAAAAATATCAAAGATTACTTCTTCGTCGTCAAATTATTTCGTGCTTGTCTCTTTCTTACGTGAGACTTTACGGTCCGAAAGAACCCCCCCTCCCCCCCCCAGCAACCCCCACCCCCCCTCTCCGCGTACCGCCCCATTTTTTCGATTCACCCCCTCTGTTGTGCCCTCCTCCCCGCAACCACCCTCCTTCTTGTCTCTAGTGAATACTGACTGTTGCTTCCATGTGACAATTTCGAACTTATTCGCGATTCGGAAATCAATTATCGCCTGATTGTATGTGTGCTTGACTTTGTTTTATGGACTCCAGAAATTTTAGTGGTACAGTAAATGATCACTAATTTTGTTATCGCCAGAATACATGTCGTAGTCTCCACTTAATGCTTATTGTTGCTTCCATATGACAAATGCGAACATATTCCCAATTTAGAAGCCATCCATTTGTGATAAGACCGTTCATATCTACAAATTTTCTAGAATGATTACCTTTTGTGTTGTCACCAGAAATTTGTTCACAGCTGCAAGTTCACCAGAAATGATCATCAACTTTGTTATCGCCAGAATGTGTGTGTGCTTGACCCCTGTGCTTCGACCTTGTTTGTCGCTCAAGGACCGATATGCGGCATTCGCCGAAATGGATGATTGCCCAAAATTGTTACCTTCAGCGTTGTCACTGGAAGACTGATCATTTATGCAAGTTCGCAACAAATGATATTTTGCCTCAATAATTACCTTTTGTCTTATCGAAAAACAAGGATACATCGTGATAAAGATTGTCCTTTGTGTCATGTCTTGCCAATAGTGAAATTGGCTCCTCCATCTTTCTGGCATTCATTTCTACCCCACTTAAACCACCACTCCATCCGACGTCAAGAAAACGGTAGCATAGGTTCATTAGGGTTGCCCGTGGTACAGACTGGAGAACCGTCAGCAGGGCAAAATTAGAAATATGTCGAATCGTGTCCACGATTTACTTCGTGGTCCCAATGATTATCAATTTAATAAAAAAAATCAATGGAAAAATCACGAGCAAAACTACTGACCCTCCAATTTTGGGGGTCTGTGACGCATTCTTTGGAGCGGAAAAAACCGCTGAAGTTGTACAACTTTCCCTGTTGGCCCGCAAATGGCATTGTAGCAGAACTCGAACGTGCCCCAAATCGACGCGGCAGTTGATTGCAGGTCTAACTCATTTTTTTTAAATATTTTTGATATTTTTCCTGAAAGGACCATGAGGAAATTTACGAACCCTCGAATTTTCAGAATTTTTTGTGAATTCTTCTAAGCGCGAAAAATCGCCAAAGTTGCCGCTGTCAAATTGCGAGACTGGGTCCGCCGTTTCGGCCTCTGGTCGCCGCCCTCCCTAAGAACCCGCCGGAACTCACTGAGGGGGGGGGGGGGCTGCTGTTTGCTGCTGTAGGAGGGAGTGGTGCTTTAAAGCGCCTCCTCACCTTTTCCGACGATGCACTGCGCGAGAGCATGTGCGAATTGATTCGTAGTTCAAGAATACACATTTTGTTGAATGTGTGTGTGACGTAGTCTCCAGGTTTGCTCTAGGAAATTTATAACAGCCTTACAACGCCTCCTCACGTCTTCCGACTTTCGCTTTTAGCCTTTTGCTATTTCCGCTAAAAGGTGTGAATATCGCTAAAAGGGGTGCACGAAGCCTTGACGTCTCGCTGAAAGGGGTGCTAGGCGCCTTGACGTGTTGCTATAAGGGTTGCAAAAAAAACATTTGATGTGCACTCGTCGTCCGCGAGCGCGAAATGCAGCATCAATCTAATACAATGCAAAAAATGATCGTTAACAACGGATAATACTTGCTGGCGCCTGTGCCGTGAGTTTTCACTTGCCTTTATGTTACGTCTGATGCGGGACCTTTAAAATGTGTGATGCATAACCCCTGCGCTTTGATTTTATTTCTCGCTCAACTGCCATATTGACGGATAAAGATGCACCAGAATTGCAATGATTCACATCTGCGACAGTGGAAACTGTACGGTGGCAAAGTCCTTATGTGCGGAATGTTTTCAAGTTTGAAAATGGGTACTCCAACTTTGTTGGCAACCTCTTCCACGAATGGCATTGTAACATAACTCGAACATGCACCACATCGGCGCGGCAGTTGTTTGAAGGTCGAAATGATTTTTTTCAATGTTTTTGATATTTTTCCTGGAAGAACCACGAGTGAATGTAAGAACCGTCGAATTTTTAGAATTTCTGTGAATTCTTCTAAGCGAGAAAATTTGGTAAAGTTGTTGATGTCAAATTGCGAGACTGGGCCTACCGTTTCGGCCTTCGGTCGCCGCCCTCCCTAAGAGCCCGCCGTAACTCATTGACTTACTATGAGGGCACGGGTGCGCAGCCCGTAGTTTGTATATGCTTGATTGATAAACATAGAGAGAGAGAGAGAGAGAGAGAGAGAGAGAGAGAGAGAGAGAGAGAGAGAGAGAGAGAGAGAGAGAGAGAGAGAGAGAGAGAAAGAGAGACGTGCAATTCCGAAGTGTCGGTTCAACCACTGCCCAAGCCTGAGCACTTTCATCCGACGGAAGTGTCGTTTCAACCACTGCCCAAGCCTGCGCACTTTTGTCAAACTTTTCATCCCCTGTCCCCGGCCCCGCGCGCCCTTTCTATTTGCCCCTGCTTTGCCACCGTTTCGATTTCGACCGAAACCCAAAGAGTGGTCCAACCGCCAATTACCGGTCCCTCATTTTTCGGACAAACTGCCATCACCCCCGAAAGTGCCACACGTGCAGAACCTAATTTTTCGAGCCTTCCAACGACCGAACAACACGACCGGCATAACGAAGGACGACGAAAAAAGGTCTCCATGTCTCAAAGGGGGAAAAATGTCACCGACAGCTATCGGTCCCTTATTTTTCAGACAAACTAACACCCCCCCCCAAAGTGCCATACCTGCACCTTCCTACATTGTTCGAGACTTCCAACGACCAAACGACCCGACCGGTATAATGAAGGACGACGAAAAAATGTCTCCATGTCTCAAAGGGGGGAAAACGAACCCCTAACGGGCTGCGAACAGGGGGGGGGGATTTCCTGCTGTAGGAGGGAGTGGTGGTTTAAAGCGTCTCCTCACCATTTTCGACGACGCACTATGAGAAAGCATGTGAAAATTGATTCGTAGTTTTAGATTCCCTCCTCCACCTTTGCTCGACGGAATTTATAACTGACTTACAACGCCTCCTCACCTCTTACGACTTCCGCTAAAAGGGGTGCATGAAGCCTTGACGTATCGCTTATAGGGTCGCAAAAACATTTAATGTGCACTCGTCATCCTCGCTTTTGCGATTCCTGATGCTCATTCCTTTTCGCTAAAAGGGGTCGACACCGGGTCTGCCATGGGTGAGCGAGCGTGAAATCCAATTGGAGTCTCATACAATGCGGAAATGACAGTTAACAACGGATAATAATTGTTGGCGCTTGTGCCGTGAGTTTTCACTTGCCGTTATGTTACGTCTGATGCTAGACCTTGAAAATGTGTGATGCCTTACCCCTGCGCATTGATTTTGTTTTTCGCTCAACTGTCGTATTGACGGATAAAGATTCACCACAATTGCAATGATTCATATCTGCGAGAGTGGGAACTGTAGGATGGCAAGGTCGTTATATACGCAATATTTCCGAGTTTGAAATTAGGTCCTACAACATTGCTGGCAGGCATTACTATCCTGCTTACAGTGCCTCCTCACCTCTTCCAATGACTCAGTGTGTGGCATTTCTATCCGGATTGCAGCGCCTCCTCACCTCTTCCAACGACTAAGTGTGTGAAAGCATTTGGGAATTAATTCGTAGTTTAAGATTCTGAGC
>BFEA01000073.1:1837880-1853016 GCA_003427395.1 Chara braunii | reverse complement strand
AGAGAGAGAGAGAGAGAGAGAGAGAGAGAGAGAGAGAGAGAGAGAGAGAGAGAGAGAGAGAGTCTCCTTTTTCTGTGTGGGGGTGTTATTCTCCAAATACCCCCATAAGTTGAGACATATGTCAAACTGTCCTCGCTCTCTCTCTCTGTCCCTAAAACAATAACTGCAGTTACATGTTTTGTGGTGTCAGGCTGAGTAAGACATATGTCAAAATGTCCCTTAAGAGATATGGGCGCAGTGGAATGACCTTTTGGGCTGACATGTTTGTGTTATGCCCCTGTCAGGTGAGTGTGCAAATTCGCTTGGCCTTTTGCAGTTGCGCCTACGAAAACTTGGCAACTGCCGGGGCATTTTGCAAAGTTGGGCAGCGTCCGCTACGGGTACATTGCAAAGATGGAGTCCAGCTGATGGCTGGGGTGTTTTGCAAAATGTTTTTGTCGTCGTCCTTCGCGGAGGGTCCACTTGTTTCAAAAAAAAAAACAGAAAGCTATCCTAACTTTGTATAAAGACTGGGATGCTGACCCCATTTCCATCAGGTGCCGCTCCCCAGCAATAGACGGAGGCTTCCCCACAAGACTGCTCGTATGCAGGACCCGATTTCCAGCAGGTGATGCTCCCCACCAATAGATGGAGCCCTCAGATACTTGGACCTGCTTATGGGGGTTGCTCTTATCACGCACTTAAGCAGGTTACCTGTGCATGAAGATTCCCAAAGGGGGAAAAAAATAGAGGAGGAAAAGAAGGCTGCTCGTACCACCTCCTTAAGTGGGACCCTGCACTGGAGTTTCAAAAAAAAAAAAGAAGAGGTTTTGCACCACAGTGGTGCTGTGAGAGCAAGGCTGTACTAGCCCCTCATCCTGGTGATGCTGAGCACTATGGCCAGTCGCTGCAACTCCCCATAGCCCACCCAGCCCCACATTATCCATATCTAATAGCCAATATCGCTTGTGCTTAGCAACCAACAATATTGGCCAAGGTCCTGCCAAAGCTGGCTCAGGGGCCCAACGAGTTACCTCTAGCTGGTAGAACTCCAAGCATGCCCAGGCACGTATGTGAGACCAATGGCAACTGAGCCCACGGCCTCCTGAATGCAACTTTTGTGCCTTACCGACTGAGGTAGGCCTGCAGGCCTGATGTGGTTTTCTTTTTTCCTTCTTTTCTCATCATCGGATTGCTGTGTGATCTCCCCCACTGTGTTTGACTTACTAGTTACTCAAACTTGTATCCTTGCAGGGCCATTCGCAATGTCAGCAAGCACTGCAACTGGAGAGGGCCTTACAGGAGGGGTGGCTGGGGAATATCTGGAAATAAAAATATGGTTGGTGGATAAATACGGTAACCCATCGCTATATACTGACAAGTCGGAGCTACAGATTACGTTCGGCCCGCAGGCACCAGTTTATATGGGCTACGATAAGAAACCAGATCTCTCGGTGTTGCTAATGTACAGGTACTTAGCCGCAGGAGAATACACTGGATCAATTGTGTCAAGAGGAGGGGAGAGCCTTGGTCCAGCCTATCAGCCGAGGATCACCATTGTGCCAGGTGTGTGCTAGCACTGTTTAATCCCAAATCTACTGATCAAGAAAGGAAAAGGAGAAATGAAGGCGTATGTAATGACCCGCCATAAAACAGCCTGAGAGCACTGCTGATTTCTGAAGTTCTGCCGATGGAATGGATGCCTTGTTGAGATTCCCGCATTCTGCTGTGTTTTCTAAGTCTGTATGTGTGTGTGCCTGTCTGAGTGCTTGTCGGCATGAGTGTGTGTGTGACCCGTAAGGGTACTTGCTTGTTTGGCAGGCCCATAGGGCTGGTACTTACCTGTGGCCGTGGCATTGAGGGTTGCAGCAGGGAAAACACTCCAGTAGCGGAGCCAGGGGCCCGCAGTGCTTAGAGCAGCGGAAAAACACTCAAGTACCAGGTAGGCCGGTACCGCACCCAGTAGCAGTAGATGTGCCGGGTACTCGAGGCCGAGCAGAAGAAGACAAAGTTGGCATTTTTAGAGGCCCAGTAGCGATAGGCTACGTTTAGGCCGGTACCAGTCCATCCAGCCTGAGTCTAGAGCCTGTGCAGGCAATATCAGAGTCCGCAATGATGTTTCCTTCCGAAAGGGAGGAGGTACCGGTTGCTTGGGAGGCCGAGGGGCCTGGAAGTCACCGCCCAGGATCAAGCAGGCCGCTATATCAAGAGGCCGAGGCAAGAGCTCGGCCTCATTCTTCAGTGTGCACGTTTGGCGACACGCTGCTGAAGCGCTGGCTGGAGTGGCGCAGGGTACTACAGCGCTGCTGAGAGGAAGAAGCCGGGAGCTTCCACCTTGGCTATGGTGGAGCTCTACCGGTAGGAGGAGGAGGGAGAAGGGGACCAAGGAGGAGAGTGGTGGGGTACTTACCTGGCTATGGTAGACACCATCTTCATCACCTTGTTAGGCGCTGCATCTGGAAGGCCCCAGTGGGGGTAGTGCCAGATCAAGGAAGCTCGGGACAGAGTCAGCCACGGCGGTTGAGTGAGCAGCGGCATAGCTGCATGAAGTTGAACTGGGGACAGAAGGGCAGCGGCATAGCTGCTTTGGGTTGTCCTTTGGACAGGAGGGAGAGCCCTCAGTACTCCGCCATAGCCTCGGCCGGTATGTGGAGGAAGAGGAAGGCTGGCCATGGCTATGGTGGACCTCATGTTGTGCCTGCAGTAGAAGTGGGATTCGGACATTGATTCTGGTTCAGCCATTCAACATTATTATTTTTATTTCTTGTTTGAATAAGAGGGGAGGAGATAAGGAGGAGGAGATTAGTTGGCGAGGAAGAAGAGCCTTGTCATTGGTCTATGCTGGAGTACATCATCTTCTCCTTCTTTCTTACTTCTTCTTCTTCTTCTTTCCCTCTCTCTCCTCTCGAGTTCATTCATTTCTTTTTGCAATTGGACGACATTGTACTTTCTGATGTTTGTATACTTCGAAATTGGCCAGGATCGTAACATTGGTATCGACGCGGATTCTACTTGCTGGCGAGAGTTGACTTTGCTGCCATAACCCTAACCCTAGTGGTAAGGGCTAACCACTTAGGGTTAGGGCGGAAGTTAGGGTTAAGTGGGGCAGCGTGGTAAAAGAAAGCTGCCCCCACCTGGCAGGGCCGTGTAGGGTCGACACTAGACCCGGCCAGGTTGCTTGAGTGCATGTTTGTGGTGGCGAGACAAAAGGTGGGACTTTGTGATGCAACTTGAGACAGTGAAGGGCACCTACAACTTGAATCTGGACTTCAAGGAAGGCGAGGAGTGACTTTAGGGTTCCCCTCAAGTTAGGCGAGCTTGAGGGTGGCAGCCATATCTGCACCTACGGACTGCAAGTTGCTGCTTTGATCTTCAACATCAACGGGGGATCCGACTTTGTACTTTGGGGTAGATGTTGACCCTCCTAGATGATAGGACACTAGTGTAGATGATGCTAATTGGGTCAGGAGGACTATGTGAGAGGGGGGTGAGTTCTTTCATCTCAAGAGCCCGGCCACTCAGGTAAGTATCGTGCCGCCAGGGTGCCCATGTGTGTGTGCATGGAATTGACTGTGTGTTGGGGCTTTCTGGTTCTTCTTCCATCCTCCATAGTCTTGATTGTATGTGAGGTGTGTGAACTGCTTACTCACCTGACGAGTGAATGAATAGAGTATCTTGCTTGCCATGCTATATCTCTCTACAGTGCTTTGTTTATTTCATTCTGAACGATTGTAGTCTGTAGGTTATTTCTAGGGCTAAATTTCGTTTTTCAATTCGGTAGGGGCAGATAGTAGGTCTTTGTGGAACTCTTGTTGGTTGGGACCCGGTTCTGACTACACTGGGACCATTCGGAACTCAGTGGGACCAGGCCCAAACAAGAAGGGCCCCTCAGGCCCAAATCTGTTGACGTCAATTACCTCGCTCTATCTGATTGGGACTCGGAGTTCATGCTTTCGGTCCAGGACACTCGCTGTTGAGGGGATCTCAGCTGAGACGTTTTATCAGACTTTACCGCGCAATCCGTCGCCTGACTCGCACCTTGGACACCACTCAATTCTCTCTTGTATTTACGTAGTACACTTTGAATCTGATTTGTTGTGTCTTCACGGAGCTGAGTCCGGTTAGGCTTGAGAGGACCTCATACGTGGTCGGACCAGACTCTGTGGCGGAATCAAATCTCTCTGATCTTTCTTTTTTGTTTTGACTTCTCTCCAATCCAAATGAATTGTCGCTCCGGCTAGGAGTTCTACCATCTCTTCTGATTGCTTTCAAGTTGTTTCTTCACTTGGTTCGTTAAATGTCTGCGTCTACACGATCGCAAAAAAGAGAGAGAGAGAGAGAGAGAGAGAGAGAGAGAGAGAGAGAGAGAGAGAGAGAGAAGAGAGAAGCTTCTAAGTGTTGCTCTTGAGGGAGTGAGGAGACGGAAGAGGAGTGCTCGTCCCAGAAGTGTGAGGAAGTACGGACCCCTCTTGAAAGACTTGTTAACACCCTCATCCTCCATTATGGCATCTGCAGCAGAAAAAGCGCAGTACCTATTCTTCTATGAGAAAGCATTGAAGAGGGAAGAGGAAGAGAAGGAGAAGGACATGGAAAACAAAGTAAAGGCTCATGAAGCCGTCTTCAGTACCGTGCCCGCCTTAACTGACGCTGAGGTGGAAAAGAAGACTGTCCCACTTCTCAGGGCCTTGGTAGAAGTCCGGGTTGTTGAAGACCATACTAGCCAACTTGCAAAGGTGTTTGATGAACTCAAGAAGTTGCGCGAGGATATGGCCTGGATGGCACATAAGCACCGTGACCAGCTGCAACAGTTTGCTAACTTGCAGCCGGCCCAAAATGTCATTCCGCCTGCTTAGCCTGCTTCTAGTGCTGCGTGTCAGTCCGTTCTTGCCCCTATAACCATGTCTTCTTCTTCTTCTTCTTCCTCTTCTTTGAGTGTGGCCAACAGCCTAACCGGATCTGCTGCAGGTCCAGACCCTGCTGTTGCTGCTGCTGCTGCAGCGGCAAGTGGCAGTGCAGGCCATTCTGGAACTTTTGCAGCCCCGAATTCGAACCCAACAACCGCTGGTCCTAGCTGCAGTTTTCCTTACATGGATAGAAAAGCGACACAAATTCCGTCTAAATGCGACGAAAAAGACGACATTGAATCCTGGATCAGCTCTATGCGATCCTACTTTGATGTGCTGGGGACACTCCCGGTTACTCTGTCGTCGGTCCTAGGGACCAATGTGCAACCCGCCGTAAGAGGTTTCTTAGAAATCCAAACTGTGCAAGCAGGCTATAAAAGAATGACCCTGAACAAATGGCTGAAGGCTACGCCTGTAGTCACACTCGAGGAACTCTTGATCAAACAGTATGCTGATCCACATGCTGCAGCCAAGGCTAGACTTAAGCTTGACAAACTCAAGCACAACGAGTGGACCGACACCATGCATAGTCTGAAGCAGTACGTTAGTAAACTTTTTGTTACTCTTGATTTGGAGATGACTGCGCAGTCTTGCTTAGATGTGATTAAAGGTACGATCCCCTCTACTATAACACATCGCTTGGGGCTCGGACTCGTAGCGTATACAGATTGGCCGACCCTCATGAAGGACTTAGTCAAGATGGAGGCACAAGACCTCCCGGGCGGATCGGGTGGCAAGAAGGCCACCGACCGCAAACGGTTTCCTGACAGCAACCGTTTTTCAGCGCACGATCTATTAGAGGATGACGAGGAGACATTCGCAGAGGATCCTTCGCTTGATGACGATCAAGAGCAAGGCTGCGAGGCATCTTGCTCTTCGTCAACTTATGAGTCTGAGTATGTAAATGATAAAGAATCCATGAATGCCTTCAAGAAGACTGCCTTCAAAAGTAAGGGACCCAAGACCACAGTGAAGAACAACACTAACATCATTCTTCTTCCCAAGGGAGCGAAGATTCCACCCAAACCGGAAGATCCTGCCACAAAACCATGGGTAGATCTCCAGATAAGTGAAAGTGAGTGGAAACACAGAGTGAAGAAAGGGGTTTGTCTGCATTGCACTAAATCGGGACACTCAGTCCAACATTGTTTCATATTGCAGCATGAAAACCAGCAACGGGGGTAGAGACATCATCAGCACACTCTACAGACGGAGAGGCTGAACATGTAAGTGCAGATCCTTCACTGGATTTTGATCCCACTCATCAAACCTTTCCTAAGACCCCATCTGATGTTGATTCCAAGGCTGAGAAAATACACATCCTATACAAGAAGCCTTGAGTGGAGTCATAAGAAATCATCTTTCATGCTCTCTTGTTGCGCCGGGCTCACATGAAGCAAGAACGCGCGCAAGGGAAAATGAAGTTGATCTTCTTCAAACTCCACATTAATGATCGTTACATCCGTGCGTTCGCTGATTGTGGCACAACCGCTAACTACTTCTCACCGCACGGAATTCGTAAGGCACGCTTGGGAATGAAGCAAGTGACTTTGCATAATCCTTGTCGGACCCAAGTGGGCAACCAAGAGGTTGTCACATCTACGCATGCAGTCAAAGGCGTACGCACTACCCTTGACGCAGATCGCACAATCACGCATGAGTTGAACTTCTATATCCTTGATAAGTGTCTCTTCGACGTGGTTATTGGCTTGGGCTGGTTGCARGCCCAATGTGAAAGAACCACGTGGAAGGACTCACAATTCATGGTCAAAGATTGCATGGGAATCGAGCGTTCAGTCCTCTTGGATGAGTCGCGCGAGCCCCAAGTAACTTTTCTTAATGCAATGCAATTCTGCAAAAAGTGGCGCAGGCGCAAAACTGATGAGCAAATGTATATAGCCTTTGTTAGGCCCGCTCATTTGCCTTCTATTTTTGTTGTACATAATGATTCCACTTTGCATGCCGTTTCTACTTCTGAGGCAACTACTCTTACCTCTACTAAGTCTACTTCTATTCTAAACGACTATGCTTCAAATCGTGTTGTTTTGGCTACACCAATGCAATCCGGGATGCTTGCACCTGAATGTGATGATCCACCTCTGGAGATCCCATCAGAAATTCGGAACCTTCTCAACCGATTTCCTGAAGTCTTGGCCTAACCGCATGGAGTTCCCGTGCGTCCGGTCCGACACAAGATCAAGTTGATAAAAGGTAACACTCCTCCAAAAGGTTGTGTCTATCAAATGAGCTCAGGGGAATTCGAGGAGTTGCGAAGACAAATCGACGACATGATTGGGAAGGGATGGATCAAGCCAAGCGAATCCGAATTCGGTGCACCGGTTCTGTTTGTCCCTAAGAAATTAGGCAAACTACGGATGTGTATCGATTATCGTGGACTGAATAGAATAATAAGAAAGAATGCATATCCTTTGCCGCGTATTGATGATCTGCTTGATGTTGCGGGTGGGTGCAAGATCTTCAGCAAGATCGATCTCAAGTCTGGTTACCACCAGATTGAAGTCGACCCTGCAGACCAGCACAAAACTGCATTCAAAACTCGCGATGGGTTGTACGAGTTTACCGCCATGCCCTTCGGCCTCACGAATGCACGGGTCACCTTTCAAAGTCTCATGGACAAGGTGTTCCGCAATCAGATCAACCGATTTGTTGTTGTGTATTTGGATGACATACTAATCTTCAGTAAGTCGATGGAGGAACACATAAGACACCTTGAGGAAGTGTTACAGATCCTCAAGGATGCGCAGTTCCATCTCAAATCCGAGTTTGGGAGGGACAACGTCATCTACCTTCGACATCGGTTGTCTGCTGCAGGCCTAGAGCCCGAGGCAACCAAAGTTGAGGTCATCCGCAACTGGCCTCAACCGGCCAATGTCCGCGAGTTGCGTTTTTTTCTTGGCCTTGCGTCGTACTACAGTAAGTGTGTACCCAAATTCTCTATCATCGCCCGTCTGCTGTCCAAGTTGACAAGTAAGAATGAGTCTTATACATGGGATGGGGAATGCACAACAACCTTCCAAGCGTTGAAGGAGGCTTTGTGTGAGTCATCTGGTGCTCCGCATTGCATATCCTAAACTTACATTCGTAGTAACTATGGATGCAAGCTTGTATGGGATTGGTGCAGTGCTGCAGCAAGATGACTGCGATGGCTTACGTCCGCTTGAATATTACAGCAAACACATACCCAGTCACAAGGTAGCTGCCTCCACTTACATGCGAGAACTCTACGCCTTGAGAGAGGCACTAGATCATTGGAAACACTACCTCTTGGGTCGTCATTTCAAAGTGTTCTCATATCACGAGACTTTGAAATGGATTCAAACACAGATTAATCCATCAACCATATTGACCCGCTGACTGCATGAGATTGATGTATATGATTTTGAACTTAAGCACAAAAAAGACTATTACAATCGCGTTGCGGATGTTTTGTCTCGCCATCCTGAATACATGACTTGCCTTGTGGGTTCTTGTGATCTCCGTGAGAATTTGAAGGAGGAACTCATTTAGCACATTGCCAAGGACTCGAAACTCAGTCCCATCCTTGAGCAGATTCGGGCTGACTCTAGCAGTCAGCCTGATTTCCATGAATGTAAGGGCTTAATTTTCCGACGTTACGGGAAGCACGACCGACTGTGTGTACCCAACCATGAGCCGATCCTTACTCACTTCTTCGACTTGGCTCATGGCCGGAGTGGACACTTTGGTTTTGAGAAGACATACATAAGTCTGCTGCAAAAGTCTGTATGACCTGTAATGAAAGGAATGGCACGAAAGTTTGTGGCTGAGTGTGAAGTCTGTCAACGCATCAAACCGTCTCGGCAGAAACCCTGTGGGCTGCTGCATCCTCTTCCTATTCCTGATGGTCCGGGTGAGTCTCTTCCATCGACTTCACGGACATGGGGAAGAAGAGTAGGAATGAATATTCGCAAGTAATGGTGATTGTTGACCGCTTTTAAAATTTTTTGAATCCGATTCCATTACCACCTCACGCCCCAACTGACATTGTGATCAAAGAGTTTCATAAGAAGTACATTCTACAGTGTGGGCCCCCAAAAACCCTCGTGAGTGACTGGGACACTAGGTTTTTAAGTGCAAATTGGAAGGACTTCACCTCCTAGATCTATGACATCAAACTCAAGATGACATCAGGTCGACATCCCGAAGCCAATGGGCTGGCCGAGGAAATCAACCAGACTGTGATCCAACTTCTCCGAGCTTTAATTGTGCCTGATCAGAACTCTTGGGATGAGGAGTTGTCGATTGTACAGGGGTTGTACAACAACTCCATACACTCCTCCACCGGGATGACGCCTAACCGGCTACACCTGGGGTGGAAAATTCGCAATCCTCTATCCTATCTGTTTCCTAAACAGCCACCTGGCCTGACACCTTGCCAGCAAGGTTACAACGCTAAGTTTGATCGTTTACTCAAAGTTGTTGTCGCAGCTACGGAAAGGCGACGCAGTGCCATGATTAAGCATGCAAACAAAAAGCGCCAGCCTGACCCTTTCACAATGGGAAGTTATTTCTGGGTTAAGATGTCTGAGTTTTCTGAAGAAGGTGGTGTATCACGGAAGCTTCTTCCTCAGTACTACGGTCCATGGAAGGTGCTGAAACGAGTAGGAGATGACTCCTTTGGTCCTTCTTACACGATTGACGTGCCTACTCATCTGCGCACGTACCCAGTCTTTCATGCGTCAAAGTTGTTTCCGTATGAACCATCTGAAACTTTTCCATATCGAGAATCAATAATTCCCCGCGCAATCAATGACGGTCACGAGGTTGATAGAATTGTCGAGCACAGTGGAAAGGGAAGAAACAAACAGTACAAAGTCCATTTTCTGTACCACCCATTGAATAACTTCTACTGGATCGCTAAGAAAGACTTGCTGCAGAGTGCCCCGCGAATAGTCAACGCATATTAGCGATTGATTAGTTCTGAACAGCAGCCTAAATTCACTGTTACCCTCACTCCTACGGAACATACCCGATCTCTCTTTGCTATTTACGCTTATGATGCATTATGCAAGGACTCTGATTGAGTTACTCGCTCGAAGGGACCTCGCTCTTGAGGGGGGGGTAGTGTAATGACCCGCCATAAAACAGACTGAGAACACTGCTGATTTCTGAAGTTCTGTCGATGGAATGGATGCCTTGCTGAGATTCCTGCATTCTGCTGTGTTTTCGAAGTCTGTATGTGTGTGTGCCTGTGGAGTTGCGTGCCTGTCTGAGTGCTTGTCGGCATGAGTGTGTGTGTGACCCGCAAGGGTACTTGCTTGTTTGGCAGGCCCGTTGGGCCGGTACTTACCTGTGGCCGTGGCATTGAGGGTTGCAGCAGGGAAAACACTCAAGTAGCGGAGCCAGGGGCCCGCGGTGCTTAGAGCAGCGGAAAAACACTCAAGTACCAGGTAGGCCGGTACTGCACCCAGTAGCAGTAGATGTGCCGGGTACTCGAGGCCGAGCAGAAGAAGACAAAGTTGGCATTTTTAGAGGCCCGGTAGCGGTAGGCTACGTCTAGGCCGGTACCAGTCCATCCAGTCTGAGTCTAGAGCCTGTGCAGGCAATATCAGAGTCTGCAATGATGTTTCCCTTCGAAAGGGAGGAGGTACCGGTTGCTTGGGAGGCCGAGCGGCCTGGAAGTCACCGCCCAGGAGGCAAGCAGGCCGCTATATCAAGAGGCCGAGGCAAGAGCTCGGCCTCATTCTTCAGTGTGCAAGGTTAACGACACGCTGCTGGAGCGCTGGCTGGAGTTGCGCTGGGTACTACAGCGTTGTTGAGAGGAAGAAGCCGGGAGCTTCCACCTTGGCTATGGTGGAGCTCTACCGGTAGGAGGAGTAGGGAGAAGGGGACCAAGGAGGAGAGTGGTGGGGTACTTACCTGGCTATGGTAGACACCATCTTCATCACCTTGTTAGGCACTGCATCTGGAAGGCCCCAGTGGGGGTAGTGCCGCATCAAGGAGGCATGGCCGTTGAGTGGGCAGCGGCATAGCTGCATGAAGTTGAACTGGGGACAGAAGGGCAGCGGCATAGCTGCTTTGGGTTGTCCTTTGGACAGGAGGAAGAGCCCTCAGTACTCCGCCATAGCCTCGGCCTGTATGTGGAGGAAGAGGAAAGGTGGCCATGGCTGTGGTGGACCTCATGTTGTGCCTGCAGTAGAAGTGGGATTCGGACATTGATTCTGGTTCAGCCATTCAACATTATTATTTTTATTTCTTGTTTGAATAAGAGGGGAGGAGATAAGGAGGAGGAGATTGGTTGGCGAGGAAGAAGAGTCTTGTCATTGGTCTATGCTGGAGTACATCATCTTCTTCTTCTTTCTTACTTCTTCTTCTTCTTCTTTCCCTCTCTCTCCTCTCAAGTTCATTCATTTCTTTTTGCAATTGGATGACATTGTACTTTCTGATGTTTGTATACTTCGAAATTGGCCAGGATCGTAACACGTATTAAGAATAAGCAAACAATAATACTGCTAAGCCTTAGGCTGATGAAGACCGGAGGGCACACACACGTGCTGCCTAAGCAAGGTTTGTTTCTCTGCAAGAAAGAGAGCCAGGCAACCTGTAACATTACTGTACTGAGCTGAGTCAAGCACCGATCAAACTTGTGATCTGTAATGGGATAAGCAAGTGCATGTGTGGATCATTCAGCCACATGGACCTCTGTGCATCATCCTCTGATTGTTTTTTGGTTGTTCTTGTCGTTGCATTTGTGTGTGTGTGTGTGTGTGTGTGTGTGTGTGTGTGTGTGTGTGTGTGTGTGTNTGTGTGTGTGTGTGTGTGTGTGTCTGTGTGTGTGTGTGTGTGTGTGTGCGTGTGCATGTGTGTGTGTGCGTGTGTGTGTGTGTTTTTTAACTCGTTTGGCTCACTCCCTCACGAGACCCCTCCATTCCACCTCTCGATCTTCCCTGGCATACCCCCACTTTGCTCCGTCCTACCTCACGACAGGGCCGTCACTCTCTACTGGAGCAACCAGACCAGACAGCAGTCGTGGGTACCAGCGCTGAACAGGAACCCCTTCCAGCCCTGGCTGAGGCACAGTCGCACGAGCCTCATCGTACGGGCACCTCAGGAGCTAGGCATAAATATCCATTGCTACCAGCCTCGTGTGTTGACCGAAGATTGCCCATCTCGACAGGGGTTTGTGCCTAGGCTTCCCTGCTCCTGGGTACCCCAGACAATGTCTAATGGCCATCTGGTGAAGGTCTAACCTATGAGCGGCGTACTCTCAGCACCTCCCCGTACCTAGCAGTTGTGCTCTGCATGCTTATGACTCTAGTATTCATCTGTGTAGGTCTGTGTGATTCTGAATATTTATAGCCTGTTGCTTTCTGTATCAATCTGTACAGATCTGGGTGATTCTGTATTCTCGGTGTAATTCTGTAGTCTTCCTTTGTAAGGATGTGTGTATGGTCAATCTGTACTTTGTAGCTGGGGTTGCCCCCTGGAGTCCTAGCCTTTGTAATTTGTGAGTCTGCATGACTACTGTGAGTCTGTGTATATCTGCTGTACCATATGTTCTATGCCACGGGAATTGTTGTTTGATCTGCTGCCTTACCCAGTAGAACTACCCTGCCACTCACACAGCAGGGGTCCACACACGGCCCTGGACCACCGTGACCTCCTCGCCCTCCATGATCATGCCCTTGCAGAGTGATGCTCCGGCCACCCTCATCCCAACTACTACCTAACCCATTAGAACTACCTTGCCATCAGCTCAGCAGGGGCACACACCCTCCAACCTTGGTATGAGTGCGGACCCCACAACCCCACCCGTCTCCTCGTGATTTAGGGTAGACCACTCCCTTACTCTGCACTCGCTCCCTCGAAGGACATTGCAGCCCTCCATGATAATGCCTCTGCAGAACGGTCCTCCCACAACCACTCCCCTGAGACACCCCGCCCCCTTACAGGTACCTGTCGGATACCGTAACGGTGCAGGCCAGAACAAGAACCGACCTCTCTCACAAAGTACATAATAGCGTAGCGGAAGACTTAAAAGTTAAATACCTATGATCTGAACAATCAATGTTGCAATGCAGCCCCAAACATACATCATCATCATTCCATGGTGTGAAGGGGCCTGGCGCTCACACAGGAAGAATGCGCCAGTCCCCAACCATACACATACGAAGAAGAGGGGGGTTAGACGAAGAAGAAGGGAAAAGGGGAATGTCGTCAACACCAAGTCTTCGGTACAGGTCCCAAATAACCCCTCGTCAAATGTCTGAATCCCAATGTCGAGTCTGGATCCAAATGTCGTCAAGTCCCATAGTCACCAATCTCTGTCTCTCTCGTAGTCTGCAGATGCTGAGAAGTCAGGTAGCGAGAGGGGGAGGAGGAGATGGTGGATTTAGAAGAGGAAGAAGAAGAACTCTCTCTCTCTCTCTCTCTCTCTCTCTCTCTCTCAGTCCAGTACTAACCTGTGAAGGTGGCGCCTTGTTGCAGGTACATCGAAGACGAAGCTGGAGCTATGGCGCCACAGGTAAGTCTCCCTGGCCTCCGCCAACCATCTCTCTCTCTCCACTACTACTCTACCTCCTGATAGCGCCCAGCGCTGAAGACTACTGCTAACGCTACTACTACTACTGCAGCGCTCCTCCAGAGAATCCTGAAGACTGCCTCCTGCCTCCTGCACGTGAAGTGCCTGGGAAGTTCCTAGGAACTACCTTGTGACTGTCCGACTGCCTGCAACCTGCAGGGCGGGCGAGTCTTATATAGTGCTGGCCTGTCCAGGAGGCTGCTCTTGCCAATGCCAAAACGTGCCAGACCCTGGTGTTGAAGTTCAAACAAAGGCTGTCTTGAAAACAGGACAAAAATGGCCTGTGCTAAAACCCTGGTCTGGTGCCTAAGTTTCAGGGCAGGTCGATCTTATGAGGGCCCGAAAATGGCCCTCCGTTTCAGGCTGAAAAGACTCAGGGCCTGGAAGGCCCTGTTTTAGGCTGAAACCACATAGGGCCTAAAGGCCCTCGTTTTCAGGCTTTCAGGCTGAAACGACATAGGGCCTGTAAGCCCTTGTTTTCAGGCTTTTAGGCTGAAAACGACACAGGGCCTGTAGGCCCTTGTTTTCCTTGTTTGGTCGGGCCTTGCAGGCCCGTGTGGATGCGCGGTATGCCACCCCCCCCCCTCCTTGAAAGACCGAGCTTACCTGCGAGGGTGAAGCTGCCTGTCGGAGGGAGAGACCAAAGTCCGAGTGGGAGGGGCAGGTTTGCGAAGCTTCCTTAGTTGGTCTTCGTCGCTCGTAGTCGGCGTAGATCAGCGGTGCAGATGCTTGCAAATCTGCGAACTTGGTGTCCAAAATGTCGAAGGACATGGCCTCGCTTACATGCGGGGCGAAGTACACGGGGACGGGGTCAATGCACCGGTCGATTGACTTGTGCGTGTGACTGTCAACCAACGTGACTTGCGTGGGCTACGACTTACTCCGAACGCGTGGCCCCAAGCCATTGAGTACCAGAAAATAATGACCCATATAGTTGCGAGTGCTTCCGCAAACGATCAAAGCACTGCAGGTCGCCTCTCCGATCTGAATGCGTATGTACAACAATGGCGTGCCGATGTCGCCGTACCGTTGTGTCTGGAACTCGCGGTCGATCTTTGCAACGTAGTCGTGAAGGTCGACAACCTCTACTCCGGCGTCCATCAATGGAGCTGGTACTGCAGTATGCAAGTATTCCCGCAATTGTGCCTTGAGCACGTTGCAATGCGGTTTCAGCAATCGACCGGTCGGGGGAACAGGCATCCATTGGAAGTCTGCGCACGTCAACGGGTCGAGCTCTTCAAGTCTTGACCATGACGTCGAATCCCTGGTGATAGATGGCGGCGAAGCTGCCGAATCGGTTGCCGATGGTGGTGGAACCGTGCATGCGGTGGATTGTTGCACGTGGAGTGGTTGGTCCAACGGTGGGACCAAGTGGACAACGTAATCCTCGTAAGATTACCGAGGACTTGCGACATGCACCTCCTCCCCACATGTGTAGGAGGCCGCTAGCAAGGCGGCCGAATCTGGTGGACTAAGAGGTGGACTCGCCTCACCTCCCGCGCAGCTCAATTTCCTAGGCTGTAGTACTGGTTGTCCATTTCCAGCCGACAATGCAGTTATCGCCTTCCTGTTTTTCGGGGAGTTGTTGTTGCTTCACGGCTGGACGGCGACCACCTGATCTCCCTCACGTGATGCTTGGGTGGCTGCCGGGTCTTCCACAATGGTGTCCGGTTGGACTGCAGCGACATGTTGC
>BFEA01000073.1:1743872-1794251 GCA_003427395.1 Chara braunii | reverse complement strand
CCCAAATCACCAAGATTGCATCATGGATCACTCATGGGTGAAGCGCTACACTACCTACTAGTGTGAGTGTGAAAATCACAAGTTTGGAGAGCCCATATCACCAAGATTGCATCAAGAAGCATCTATGAATAAATCGGAGTACTACCCCCTAGTGTATAAGTGAAAGAGGAGTGTTTGAGTAGCCTATGGAGGAGAGAAAGATAAAGTAAGAGGAGATGGAGGAGAAGGGAAGAGAGATGAGGGAGATGGAGATGGAGAAGAAGAGGAGGGAGACAAAGAGAATGGAAGTGAAGAGGAGGAAGGAAGAGATGGAGAGGGGAGAGGAGAGAAGGAAGAGAGAGGGAGTGAGGAGAAAGAAGAGGAAGAAGAAGGGGGAGAGGAAGAAGAAGAAGAAGAAGAAGAAGAAGAAGAAGAAGAAGAAGAAGAAGATGGAGGTGAATAAACCTCTTCCTTCCTCTCACCTTGTTGATTCCTTGATGTTGGTGTCCTCTTGATGAAGCTTCCACTCCTTGCACAATCCCTCCTTGGCTATGGCTTCCCTCTTCTCCAAGCCCTTCTCTCCTCCTTCCTTGCTCTTTCTTAGGCTATGGCAAGCTCCCCCAGCTATGGCTATGGAGTCCTCCGCTCTAGGAGGGCTAATGGGGCTCCTCTAGCTTCTCCTTCTCTCCTACACCCAGGAGGGATATGGCGGATCACCTCCCAAGTGTCCCTCCCACCATCAATATCCTCTAGAGTCCTCCCCACTACCTTCTAGTCTCCTCTAAGCTCTCCCACTAGCATGGGTTCCTCCCTCCTCACTCCAAGTGCAAAGATGCTCCTGTGAGCTCACTTGGGCAGCATGGGCACTCCTCATGCAAATGTGAGAGTGGCGGACTGCATCCTCAACTTATGTAGGCTGAAACCAGCAGTCCGGCCAGCCCATGAGCCTCCCCATGAACCTTGAGGTGAACAGAGGTACCCCCAAGGCAAAATTCCCTCACTAGGCCCTCCTGGAGGTACCTGGGCCTCGTTTTGGCCAAGTACATGCAGTCCGAGTGGTTGGTACCAACTCGGACTGCCTCTTGGCGTACTCCGGCCTCTTTTTCATTGCTCAAATGCTGCCCCCTAGGGTTCTAATGCCCAAGGGGCAGCAATACTTGAAAGAAAAAGGTCTTGTGGGCCTTTTTCTCGATTTTTCCAAGTTTTGGCCTCCCTTGGGTAGGCCGGAGCATTTTTCCATGTGGCGGCACATTTTCAGCCTTGGATCTAGCTAAGATCCAAGGCCAGCAATAATCCGAGCTACCCCCTAGTAGCCCTTGCTTCAAATTTGAGCCCCTAAGTCCAGTTTTTCAACTTTTGGTGCATCTGACTCTCTTTTTGGGCCAAATGCACTGTTTTGTCCTTTTCCCTCTTTTGTTTCTTTCCATTTTGGGCTGCCACCTCATTCCGGAGCTAGCCGTTTTGAGCTGGCCCACAAAAAATGGATAGTTCCTCTCCACCATGAGATCTGATCTCAGATCCATGGTCAAAAAGAAATCCGGTTTCTTCCTTTTTGCTTTTTCTCTCATTTTCTACTTCTTAATTCAGATTTTATTGAGACTTAGGGCCCCCTCATTCTAGGAGGGATGAGGTCACAGTTGGGACCTGCCAGTCCTTACTGTGCAGGTCCCAATAGGCCGGCACAATCTCCTCCACTCTTTTCTCCCTTTTTGTCTCATTCTCCCTCTCTTTTCTCTCATTTTTCTATCTTTTTATTTTATTTCTGTTATGACAAGTATCAAACTGCTGTGCACTCTCTTTCTAGGCCCTAGGGCCTTATTCAAGGCCAGGTTCATGGCTGTTATTTGGCCATTACATCTCGGATTCCAACAATGGCACCCCCATGCTCCTAGGGGGGTCCATTTTGCTCCCGTTTGCCCAGTTTTGAGCCCCTTTTGCTCCGATTTTCTAAGGGCAGCCTTTTTCTCATGTTGAGCCTCTCAAGGCTCTATTTTCTTATGCCTAGCTAGTCCGAGATATGCTGGGCAGCCTTCCCAACATCCTTATTTCACTTTTATTTTTCTCATAACTCTCCCACTTGCTCCCACTAGTGTTTGCACTAGTGGTGCTAATATTTTCCACCGTCTAGATCCTTGATCTCGACGGTGCCGTTTGCTTGCACAACTATTCCTTGTGTTTGCTCATGGTTCCCTTGGGACATCCCAAGTCCCCACCATTCTCCTACATGCTAGTTCCATTTCTTTGTCCCGGTGGCGGTTCCGCCGGCGCGTGTCCCGTTTTCCGATTTTTATTATTTGGACCCATTTGGTCCCCGACAACATTCCGGACGGCGTCCTATTTTTATTTTTTTGGGGCCCATCGCCCTTGGTGGTCCTGTCATTTCTACATGTGTGTCGATTTTTCTAGGCCTCTCACGGTTGCCGTTTACCGTCTTTACTCGCCCCTTGCCGAAATTGCTCCTTTCTAGCCTTTCGGGCTTGCCGTAGCCCATTCCCCTTTGGCCTTGGCATTTCCATGCAGTCCGTAATTTCGCGGACTGCAGTCATGGCTGTTTTCTACACCCACAGCCCCACAACTTACCCCACGTTAAAAGAAAATGGAGCGTTAAATTTTCTAGTGCATCCGGGCTCAATATTGGCTCCGGATGCACCTAGAACATGTGTTTTCTTTCCCCCATGCAGTCCGTTGCAACTCGGACTGTAATGGGGTTCAATTCCATAGCCCCAATACCCCACAATTAGCCCTTACTCAAAAGAAAAAGAAACGGCCAATTCCCAAGTGCATCCGGACTCGATTTTGGCTCCGGATGCACCTAAAACATGTGTTTCTCCTCATGCATGTATTTCGTTTTATTCCGGTTGCAAGAGGCCTTGATTTTCTTAGATTTTCTCTGCAAAAATCAAAGAAAATCAAAGTCATTTGTAACCACCATATTCCAGAATGAATCTGGTCACGGATGAATCTCCCCAAGTGACCGTTTTTTACCGTTAAGGTCATTTTTATCTCTTTTTTTCTTTTCGTTTCTCCTCCTTTCTTGGACAGTAGGGACCTGCCAGTCCCTACCTATGGCAGTGCCTACTGACGGCCAACTCACTCACTCCCTCTTACTCTCTTTGTCTTATTCTCCCACATTTTCTTTTTTTTTCTCTCTTTTTTCTAGCATGCCAAGTGTCAAGTGGCCGTTAAGGCCCTTTTCTAGCCTCTTCCTCTTAGTTTTGGCCCTCCCTATGCCCAAGGTGCAGTCCGTTATTTCACGGACTGCAATAATGGTCTTCCCATGCCCATGGGAACCTCCTTTTACTCCTACATTTCTCCCACAATGGTCCCTCCTACTCCGATTTTATCCCGGAGGGCTATTTTTCACATGGGGTCTTATTTGACTTTATTTTCTTGAGGGAGGCTGATCCGAGATTTTTCGGATTGCTCCCATGCCTCCCACTTCAGTTTTCTTTACTTTTTCTTTTCCTTTTGGCCTTCCCGTTTGTCACCACTAGTACTTGCACTAGTGGTGCTAATATTCTTGGCCGTCAAGATGTCGATCTCGATGGTGCACCTTGCATTTATTATTTTTCCCTCATGCGGCGTTGCCGTTTCTTCTTGGGACTTTCACATGTCCCCGCCACTTGTCCCGTCGGTGGTCCCCAACACTTAGTCCCGCCGGTGGTCCCCGACACTTAGTCCCGTCGGCGGTCCCTGACACTTAGTCCCGTTGGCGGTCCCCGACACTTAGTCCCGCCGGCGGTCCCTGACACATTTCGCCCCGGATGCCATTATTTTTACTTAATCCCACATGGCCCCGGGTGCCTTTCCCCGAGGTGTCCCATGCCCCTTGGGCGTCTTGTCGCCCCATAGCGACCCCTCTCCTTAGTCTTTCCTCGCGCCTTGTGCGTGCCAATCTCTTTGGTCGTGGGCCTTCGCTCCGAGGCTCCCGTAGGTGGCCCTCACGTTGGCCCCTCATTTCCTGGCTTCCCGCGGCTTCTGGCCACCCATCCCTCGACTTCCTTATTCCCTTATCGATGTCGCGCTGCAATTGCTAGTTCAAAGACCCCTTTGGTCTTAGTCTTATTGGATTCCAACGACCCTTCCGGCCTCATGCTACGTTTTATGTGCCCCTGCTCTTGCACTCGCTTGCTTGCCGTCGCTAGTTCTTTCTTCCTGTGGTTCTCTCCTCAGGGCATCATTCCCTTCTGTGGCCTAATCCTTTGTCTTTTCTCTCTCCCGCTTCCTCACTTCAGATTTCTCTGTTGTGCACAATTTGTCCGTATTCAATCTCTCGAGTGATGGGAAGTTATTCGGGACTCACCAGTCCCGACAACGTTAACATTGAATCGTCTCTCGATTACCCCAGACAGAATAAACCGCAACAAGTACCTTGTCCGTTTTTCAGAAAAGCATCGAATAGCTAAATAAGATTGCACCAGAATAGAGAAATCCCAGCGACCCAGCTCCTTCCTAGTACAAGGATTGGACAGAAAGCCAGCCAAGGTAGGTTTGAGAATAGCAAACCGGGACATAAAAGAAACGATTGCAATAATGGACAGAAAGATTCCAAATAAGACCTAAATCTTCGTTTCACCAACTTCCATTCACCGGCAAGTTGCTCCCCCCCGGAACAAGAGATTCCTACCGACGAAATCTTATGGTCCACGCAAAACTCAAGAATCGAAGAAAGACTAGACGAGATAATGCCAACAGTAGAGTGAAATGTCAGGTGAGTATTCGAGACGTTTGAGACATAATTTGACAAACCAAAGTCAGCATTCCGTTTTTTCCTCCTCAAGCGTTCAGTCTTGCCCAACCGTCGGCGTTTCCCACGTGGCTTTCGATCCCGACAGTTCAGATGTGGGCAAAAACGGCCAACCAGATACTTCTCCAAGTCACGGACCTCATCATCATTACAACGAAACAAAGTAATCGATACATATTTACCAAACCCGACATCGTCTCAACCAGGAGTAGAGGCGATGATTCCGTTTCCCTTGTTCAATAACCTTAGGATCGGAGGCCCGATAAACATGCTTCTTCCACCGAATAGAAAGAGATTGAAAATTCGAACCAATATAGGTATGCCGTGACCACGGTGAGACCAATGCATACACTAGGGGACCAAGGAAGCACTCGAGGTCAAAACCTTCAATAAGCAAACGAAGCAGGTACTCCTTAAACTTAGTTGCCCATGGAATCTGATCCCTAATCACTAATCCAATAACTACTGAACGGAAGAAGGCGTTAAACTTATCATCACGAAGAAAGAACGTTGAGTCTTCAGAGGAAGAGGAAGAAACCAAATTCAATTCAAAAGATAGATCCAGGCGAGAAGAGGGGAAAGCTTGCGAAGAAAGCCCAGTCCTACACCGCTTCTTACGACAATCATTAGCAAAAGATCATAATAAAGACGCGCTCAGGAAAGGATCCGATAGCTCAACCGACTTCCCAGACTCATCCTCGGAATCGCCGACATTATTGGAGGTGTTATCACTCACCTCAACCGCCTTCCTATCACTCTTGGACATGGTACCCGAGCCCTCACCAAAGGTTTTCTTAGCCCGTGCCTCCGCAAGATCACAGACAGTATCTTCGAACTTACCCATCTTCACACCCTCTTCTTTACAAAGTGGCTCCAAACCAATCTTTCGAAGCATTCGAAGCTGGTGCTTCTGCTCCTCCACAAACTTAGCACGATCGTTGATATTGGCTGCCATCGGACGAGGGGTAGGTTCCTTCTCCTTTTGAGCAGTCTTAGGCACCGATTTTCCTCCAGTCCTCCTAGGAGACCCTTTCACACCCTTCCTGGTGCAACGGAGAGCAACTTTTTCCAATCGTTCTTTAAGATTTGTTTCGCCCACCTGCTTGTCATTCCCCAACCCTCCGCTAGTCATCAAACGTTCCATCTTCTCCTCAAGCGCTTTAACTTGCTTCTTGGCTTCGGCCCGCCGTGCTTCTTCTTCGGCTCGTTTCTCTTTGAGCGCATCAGCCTCAATGTTGGCCAATCGATGCAGACTCTGCAGCTTCTTGTAATCAGCCTTCCATTTGTCATCATCTCTTACATTGTCCGTCCAACGGGGCTTAGGCGACCCTCGGTTGGAACATTTCGGCGTCTGCAGCACCACGCTCCCTCGTTTGTTACCCGGAAGCAACGCTTGATCCTTCCATAGACCGGCCTCCACCGTGACCCGCTCATTCTGATCTCGAAGTAGGTTCACCTCCTTACGAAGCCCCGCGATCTCTTGTTCGAAATTAGTTTTCACCAAGGCCGTCTGCTTCAGCTCACATATCTCGGCTTTGAGCGCAACGATCACGTCTTCATTCACGTGCCTCTCCCCAACCTGCTTGCGTAACAGCATAACTTCGTTCTGAAGGTAATGCACACGATCTTCCCCAGAAGGACCCAAGGCTTCACTGAGCTTGCGCTTGAGATCTTCATTCTCCATCCTCAATCGGAGTGCTTCATCCGTGGAAGTCTGACCGCCGCCGGTATCAACCATCTTACCCTTGTCGATGCCTAACTCATCCAATCTTTTCTCAAGTCGTTCCCCCATTGCTTCTTCAAAAGCTTCACGCTCTTTCCTCCATAATAGGAGCTTAGCTTCCTCTTCTCTTTTTGCTTTCTCCTTCTCCTCTTCCTCCTTCTTCCTCGCCTCTCATTCCGTATCTTCCACGTACTTGCTATACACCTTATCCAATCGTTCTTGATTTCGTGACCACCAATTCGGACGAGCTTGTTGTCCATACCCTACCCCTGACAGATTTCCAGAGCGAGGGTTAGAAGAAGGGTCATTGGTAGAGTTGTTAATAGCCGCAGAAGAAGAAGACGATGAAACCGACGCAGGTAAAGTTAAAAGCGGTGGGAACGCATTAGCACCCGTGGCAGGTGGACGATACCCAAGCCCCCGATGAGGACATTCCCGGATCCAGTGGCTCATCGAACCACAGTGAAAGCAACGCTCTCTAGGCAACGAACCCGCCATCCCTCAAGCAATTTGAATCAACACAAGTCACAATCACAATCACATCCACAAAATCACAAAAGTTTAATAAGGTCACAAAAGTCAATAGGTAAACAGAATACGAGTCAAACACACGTAGTGTAATTGCTACGGTGGTTCCAATTCGTAATGATGGAGTAGAGTATACTCGCACATTCATCAAAGTTACCAATCAACAATTGTAACCAAACATTTCAGATATGTCTAAATCGACATTAGATCCAAGCAGAGACATGCATGAGCAAATTATCACAACCCCATGACACTTGATCATAGACAAGAGGGTGAGAGAGAGATAGGAAAGAGAAGAAGACGAACGGATATTCTTCTAGAATGTGGAATAATACGCCGAGGCCCTTAGGGCCACTGCACGTATTCCTAAGAAAAGAAAAACAAGAAAAAAAAAAAAAAAACGAGAAACAAAAGAAAAAAAATAAAAATAAAGAATTAGTGACCCATAATTGTGCTCAGTGTGATGCAGAGACCTGAATTTGAGTCCATAGTATATATTCTCGGCCCACGCAGACAGATTACAAGTCCGATGTCCATCTCTACTCCATGAGAGGGCCTTGCTAATATGTAGGGGTCCTTCGGAAATGAGACTGGACGAATAAATTGGAGCATTTGGTATAAAAAAAAAAAAGACATGCACCCACATGCACATACATGTGCTTACAATGTTCGAAACGGAGGGGCATGTTTGGTCAGCCCACCCTGTTAATAGGGGTCAATTTTTTATTTTTTTTTCGTTTTGAGTGTTTGGGCGCGTAGGGCCACGTGTTCGAGGCCCGATGCGCCAATCCCGTTTTTCGGAAATCAATGGGACACCCCGTTTTCCTGTTAAACGGGATTCAATGGGGGTCCAGGGGCCTGTTAAATGGAAGTTCGGGTGTTGAAGTCCGTCCGTTCTCCGTTCAAAAGATACACATCTCTGCAGGTCACACTATTTTTATTTTTGATTATTTAGTTGTTACGGACTTGACTGACAACTAACAGAGATCTGCAGATAGTTAGTATTCTTTGCTGCATGCATTATGTTCCAGAGTAATCAAAAAATAAAATTATTATTATCTGTAGGATCTGACATTGATTGTTAGTGACCGCTTAACTGTTTCTCTCCAGGCTGACCGAAAGTAGTTGTATATCACACTCAGTTGGGTGTTACGCTGAGGTACGATTCAGTGTGGATTCTAGACTAGACCACACACACTGTAGCTCATGAGTGATGCAAGCAGTAGTGAGGAGAAGGAAAGACTAGTACAATCCCTTAGAGTTACTCGTAGAACTGCACTCAGTCAACCGATTACCTTCTTGGAGTTCGACCATGGAGAGGAAAGGAGGCTGTGAAGGGAAGTCAGAGAAAGGATGGCATTAGAGAGGGCTAGGACAGTGGCAGCCAACGCTGAATGGACACTTGCAATAGCAAGACTAGCAGACGCTAGGATCCGGGCTGAGGTTGTGATGGCTACCTCCTCCAAAGTGTCACATGCCTTGTCCCAGGCCTCTTCGTCAGGTGTCAGCTAGAGAGTTTCTCAGGTTTCCATTAGTCACTAATAGTCAAACTGTTGGCTTGCAAGTTAGCCAACAGACAACGCACAACAAAGGATTATAAGATCCTCCAAGCAGAAGAACTTCATGATGAGCTACTGCGGCAGTTGAGAGAGGCAGCAGAGAGGAGACAATGGTCTAGTTTGAGAAAATTTAGACTGAGGAGTAGGAGACAGGAGTTCAGCAAATTAGAGGCACTAGACGAATCAACACTTGATCCTGCAATGGAAGCGTTGTGTAGCTCGCGTCTTTGCGTGGTCGAAACGCAAGTTGTTCAGCAGGAAGTGTTGAACGAGCTAGTGGCAGGCAAGAGATAATATATGGCTGCACTGCAGGTTCCTCGTCCAATGATGAGGCAGCCTCAGTATGTTGTAGCTCCCCCTTCGGTTGCGAGTCCCGCTGTGACGCCGTCCTCGGTACGACCCTCTTTCTCCCCTATGTTTGGTGTACCCCCTCCAGGTGGTTTAGTAGCAACTAGTGGCCAGGTCCTTAGAGCTTCTTCAGGACCATTAACAACGGTGGCAGCTACAGTGCCATCGTTAGAACAGACTCAGGTTGGCACACAGCAACCTGTCTCAATGGCTATGCAGCCACTGCAACAATCGCCTGGGCATATCCAACCCATGCAATGGATGCCCAAGATTCTATTGATGAGTCCTAAGCCCTTCTCTGGCGACAGGAAGAAGGACGAGGATCTGGATACCAGGGTGAGGACTGTGCCTACCTATGTAAGGCTCAAGCTCACCAGGCCAGAGCCGGAAGTTATAGTTGCTGCCTCCTTTTTAGAGGGATCGGCAACACGTTGGTTAAACGGGTTAGTGCAGCAGCAGGGCTATGGTCAGAACTTCTATGCCTGGGCTCAGGCTCAGACATTGGAAGAATTCGTACGGACTGTGTACAAAAGGTGGCATGACCCTACAGGGGCTGAGAAGGCCACTGATGCGATCAACAATCTCTGTGCTAAAAGGTACAGGACTGTACGTGAGGCCACAGACGTCGTAGAACGTTTGATCATAGTACCTGGTGTGCGTTATGACCCACAGGTACTCCTCACAGACTATTTGAGATGTCTGCCCACAAACGTCAAGAATAAGTTGGTGGACGAGGCCTATATTGACCAACATAGGTTCGCTACTTTTAGCAAGAAAGCCTTAGACATAGAGGCTAAGCTTGGGTCCACGCATCAGGGTCAGGGAGATGGTGAGAAAAAGGGACTCCCCGAAGACTGGAAAAAGAAAGGTCAACTCATGTTTGTCGACAATGATAATCAGGCGACCGAGATTGACGACTTCGCAGACTATGGGGAAGAGACAGAGCAAGATGGGGCTAGTGAGACTTTGGATGGGGGAGTCCTGGCGCCCATCAAAGAGAAAGCTAGGGGGACTAGGAAGTAGAAGGTAGGCCGGTCCAAGGGCCAGGGCGACCAAGGAACAACCGCATACGTAAAACTTGGTTTAGACTACGAGGTGTGAAGAGACAGAGTTGCTAGGGGCACGTGCATGAAATGTGGCAACTATGGCCACACGTCTAGGACGTGCTAAGGCAAGAAAGTCACAATGAAGGTAGCCTCTCCAACAGTGGTGGGATTATCTTCGAACCCTGGTAGTACCTCCGCAAGTACTTCGCAGGGAAACACCTCGGGCCAGTAGGAGTGTTAGCCGCTCTTACTCGTGCTGAAGCGGTAACGTTGCCTTCGCCACTTCAGGCGTTGGCCAAGGCTAGTGACTCATCCAACGCCCCGCAGCACATTCAGACCCACCGATGCTCTGTTCGAGAGATGTGTCTGAGTCCCTAGAAAAGCTACAAATTGAGTGGTCAGGGAAGGATTCCAGAGGGCCAGAGGCTCTTGGGCGATGATTAGTAAAGGTCCTAGGGGTGAACATTTTCTGGTAGAGGTTTATGTAGGTGGCCGCAAAGTGAGTGTCTTCGAAGACATAAGCTCTACACGGAACTTCACCAGTCGTGCTTGTGTCGATAGGCTGCGCTTAGGGGACCAAGTGCAGCGGCTTAGCAGATCTGTAGCATCTACACTAGCCAACAAGCATCCCATGGTAGTCCAGGATTATGTCAAGAATGTAGTTTGCACCTTCTCCTATGGAGGAGGGGAAGTGAGACAAAAAATCTCATTCCTTGTCAGCGACGAACTGCCATTTGACATGCTGCTAGGTATGTACTACCTCGGGGTCGCTCAAYCTCGGTTCGATTGGGATAGGAAGGTGTTGATACACAAGCTGCCAAATGGTASAACCGTTAGACTGCAAAAGTTCAGAGCTAGCRGTCTAGTGGAAAACTATGGTTGCWTGTGTGCCTCGTCTTTCTATAACTACTATAAGCAGAATCGCGAGGAGGGCATGTATCTAGTCTTCATCTCTRAGAAAGGGGAGGCCGTAAAATCACCCCCAGAGATAGAATCAGTCGTCACTTAGTATTCCGACCTTTTTTAGGATCCCACAGACGTRGTGGAAAGGGAGGTAGTCCATGCAATAGAGGTTGTCCCAGGTAGTAAGGTGCCTAGAGGACGAATSTATAGGATGTCTCCTGTAGAGTTGGATGAGCTCCGCCTCCAGCTCAAGAAGCTCAYAGAGAAGGSATAGATTYGGCCTAGTACCTCCCCTTACGGTGCGCYAGTCTTATTTGTTCCTAAGAAGGGACGTACACTAAGGATGTGCATTAACTATAGGGGTCTCAATGCCATCACAGTCTAGAACGCAGAACCCCTACCCCGCATCGACGACCTACTGGATAGAGTGCAGGGACGCCGGTTTTTCACAAAGATAGATCTGAAGTCTGGATACCATTAAAGTGTTATTAGACCTGAGGACCTGCACAAAACCWCTTTTAAGACCAGGTACGGTCTGTACGAGTTTGTGGTGATRCCCTTTGGTCTATGCAATGCGCTTGGGACATTCCARCAGATCTTTCATGAGTACTTAGACAAGTTTATCGTCGTGTACCTCGATGATATTCTTATCTTTAGTAGGACTGTAGAGAAGCACGCAGAGCACTTGAAAATAGTACTAGGAACATGTTATTCGTTCGAATAGTACATTATTTTCTAGATAGTACATTTTTGTTCGAGAAACAGGACATCAGTAGACGGGGCTGACTAAGGAGATCCTCGTTATCAATCAATATACAATGGATTAGAGTCATTGTACAGTGGATAAATCCTGAGCATATTCATTTCCTGCACAAGTTCAATTATCAAAGTCGGATACATCCTAATTAAACTGACACCCATTTGGACATTGATTATGAAGATTCGCGTACTGAATGTTCAAACCCTCCCTCTAACGCTCCCCTTCGAAGGGATGCATAGGAGTGACATGAAATTGATTTTTGCAGAGGCTCAAACGAACGCATAGGAGTGATATGCAAAATGTCTTTTCATAAGCTAGATCGAATATTAGGATACATCCGAATCACACTGTGTACAAATTATGAGATGCTGAAAGTGATGACAAGGACTATGTGTTTGAGGACCTTATCACAGTTGGGCAAGTAAATATTATCCTGAAGAAAATTAACAACTTCAAGTCATAACATCAACTGATGATAAGCAAAGAATTTCAAACCTAAACTCTGTGAAGTTTCGATACCAAATACAATGTACACAATTTGATTCGGATGTATCCTTCTATTCAATCTAACGTTAGATTAAATAGTCAGATACATTCGAATCAAACTGTGTGCAGATTATCGGATGTTGAAAGTAATGACAACGATTATATGTTTGAGGACCCTATCACAGTTTCGCAAGTAAATATCCTCATTGACAAGACAATTGATATTTTCAACTCATGACATGAATTGATGACAAGGCTTAACAAAGAAACCTAAACTTTGTGAAGTTTTTGATACCAAATACCATGGACACATTAGGAGTCACTACTATCATTGATACAGTACACAGTCATTTTGAAGACAATTGACAACTYATAATAACYTCATTCAGAAGCGAAGAAAAATGAAGAATAGAGCGGGTCACCCAGTCGACATATTAGGAAGTCATAACTGTTGCAATAGTTTCAAAAGTCTCCACTAACYAGGTACACAATCATTCTCGAGACAATTGAGAACTCAGTCTTGAAAACTGACAACAGTTGCGTGGTCCATATATTGCGAATTCATAACAATTACTTCAAAAGATTTAAATAACCAAACTGTTGGCAAGGCTATTCAAATCAGACGAATACTTACTAAGGTATGGAACGTCAACTTCACCTTGCAAAACTGAGCCACACTTTGTACATAACCAAAAAGTTTGCAAGGCTAAAACCTAGGCTGAATCAAAAACCCTGAGTACCTTACACTAWGAAAATGTTAACTAATGTGACATTCCAACACAAAACTTTGAAAACTKCGAGGCTTGTCACTCAAAGTGTTGAAAACTCGAAATGATCAGAAGAAGCCTATACTATGCAAATGTTCACTAATCTGACATCGTAACACAATACTCTAAAATCATTAGACTCGTTAYTCGAAGTGTCAAAAWGTCCAAATCTTCAAATGAARCCTCTTCGCAGAGCCTTCMGTATCGGTTCCCATGTTGAACCGTCTACCATGCAAGCCGGGATTGGAGGTTGAGGCAGACCTTCAAACTMCGTAATGGCAACYGAGAGACCTTCAATGRCACCCCCAGCTCTGAGCACAGCACGTCTCAAGGCCAAAAGAACATCTCCAACTTGTACATAAGCTGCTGTAAAATCTCCTAGCATCCAGTTCTTTCCTCGACGCTCATATATTCGTATGTCGAAACAGTCCAGATCAGTAAACCTCACCATGATGMCAAACATTGTTCGTCCGCCCGCTTCGCAATTGAAGATTTTCTYATATTGAAAAGRAAACGCTCCMCCCTTTGTGATGATCKTYAGTCRTTCAGGCACTTCTATTTCAGTGAAGCCCGCATTTCCAGCCATCTTTTTGAAGTACGTCAAAAGATGTAAGTCTGCATGYCGCAAAAGACARMAGTCACAATAACAATTTGTCAACAAGGTCAGGATCCRGAGCCTGAGGTCAGGCTACGACGACCAAAARGCCCCCACGCCCAAGGTCGAAAATTGATTAAGAACTTTTGTTGATGTGAAGCGCGTAATCGAGAGAGCACAAATCATTACACGATGTATTCCRTGGAGTCAAGTGTGTTGTGTAGTCCAGCACGAYAATATGTTTTCTTCATTAAAAGAYGTCGAGCATCACACTCTCGAAGAGGTAGCCTCCGACCCGCTCCCTTCTCCGGAAACGCTTTSTGTTTGACCACCGATGTCGTTATCCARGGCGGAAGTTGCATTTCTCCTCACTTTCAAAGGAATAACAAGACCGCTGCTGAATTTTTTGGCGGAGTCGCAACCATTCRTTCTTGTTTGTCTCATCCAAGAAAACACAACAGTTGTGACATGTTGATATTGTTCCCCGTGCCCTGGARCTTTTCTCARTTTTTTATCCCATGCATTGGCATATAATTCTCTTAGTGTGCTCGTTTTGCCAATTGGAACCCACTACTCCACTTTGAATTGGTTGTAAGTTGGCGAATCTTCGTTCTTGYCAACATCACTGCGAACYTGGCCAACCCAAAATGACACTCCTTGAAGCATGTYCTCGTCCGATGGTTGCATAATGACAAAATTGTCGACATGCACGTGTTCGAAAGGATCAAAGCTAGTCTTGGGYTTGTCCTTCTGAAGACCTACGAACAGAGGTTCTCKMTGTAATTCGGATGCATCCGAATCAGAGCAAGAACTCCTATCTTCAACGAYATGGATGGTCTGTGGCCAGAAGCTGGTGATGGGTGYCGAAGGCACCYCGTTGTYGATARTCTCCCCCGCGTGTTTGACGTGATCTTCCCAGTACGAAAAAACCCTATYTATTCTAATCACCTCCTTGTCTTMGAAAGTCATCCAAATTTCTCTCTTTTTCTCATAGACTTCCAAAAATCTCTTAACACCCTCCAAACCGTTCTTGTAATCGTCCAGGAACGCAAGTTGGACCGGCAGAGGGTCGAAAGGTTGCTGTGGACCAACGTAACCATCGTTGTCTGTTTGTTTGAACCAGTAAAGAGGACCATCCTCGGGCAACTACTTAGCGTCCGTGCAATACTCTTTGTAGGACATGACGGGATTATCATCTATCATGTAGAATTTAGGAAATGAGGCTTCGAAATCCCTGTCATGCGCTTTGAAACATGTGGGCAAATAAGACCTCTCCACTCAGCTATCCTATCAAGAAAAATACACCGCGGAAGAGTTTTATGCGACCGTTCTWGCAAATCAAATAACTCMTCCATTGTGTAGGCATCATTGTCTTTGAGTTTCTTGGAGAAAACACTAAAAGTGGCATCGACGTCTGTGTGCGTGTGTCCAACTATCATAAAGCCAATTTCTATTTCTTTGAAAATCCCGAATTTCACGAGGAGTGCTGCCAACGCGCAGATGAATCTATTCTTGTTTTCTTTGAAACAGTTGTCAGATTGAATACGAAGAAAAGGTGGTAGAGGTTTCCCACTAGATTGAATCTCCGCCAGAGTCCGCRTTAAACACGTCGCCGTACTGCTAGGGTCGTGTCTGTAGTAAGGAAAATATGTGTGAACAAATATAGAAGGATCCCGRCCATGGACCCGAACGGTCGTGAGACCCGTCTTCATCATCCTCTCGTGGTGCAAGTCCTKARAGTAGTTATCCTGTCCTATATGCGGTATGGTGGTTTTCTTYKSATCCATGTCGTCGATAATRATGCACAGACACTCGRACTGCCACAAGATGGAATCAATTTTGCAGCGKCTGTAGTCTAGCCTGTGGTTGACTTGCAGCTCTTGATGTTTYCACATCCTATCTTTGAATKTYATACGGTCCSTCGCGTACTTCGACTTAGCGATGCACTGCTTGTAGAATATACATTTTGCGCACTTCGTGAATGTGTTGGACATAGCGAGACATACGTGTCAGAAGTGCTTACTCCACATCGCGTAGAAAGTCGACTCCGACACAACTTCCGAGTGGCACATCAGAAGATCAGAGCGCAACGATTCATAAATTGCTCGTTTTGTGAATCCGAATTAACTTTGGAACGTGACATTCGCAAGTCTTTATCTCGCGTTGTCGGATGCATCCGAGAAACTTATGTCCCGACAGAT
Source organism: Chara braunii (assembly GCA_003427395.1). Taxonomy (NCBI): domain Eukaryota; kingdom Viridiplantae; phylum Streptophyta; class Charophyceae; order Charales; family Characeae; genus Chara; species Chara braunii. Next base: position 1,778,609 of record BFEA01000073.1, on the reverse strand, counting down.
TTACACCACTACAGCGGAGACGAGCAGTACGTCATGCACGCAATGCCGAGCAGCAACCGGCACGTACACAAGCGAAGAAAATGATCACGAGCCTTAGGCGCCRGGAGGAAATGAYAACCTTCACGAAGTGCCGAACAGTCGGCGGCCAGTGCTGTTGGGTGGCAAAAGCACTCTTACGGAACCTTTCGGTCGTGTTGGGACCTTTTTGGCGTGGCACCGGATGGTCACCAAGCAGTATTGGATGTCCAATTTATGGACAGATCGTATGATSCGTCACRAACAAGCAGTGGTTGATTGTTGCCCCCCTTTCCCRGTGTRGATCTTCGAGAGCAGAGTTTTGCAMTCCACCTTGAGATCCATATCAGAGAGGGAGACCTGCTAGCCTGCCGTTGTTCACTGTAGTCGTCATTAGGGAGTCCATGACGCGAGGACCCAAAAMTGAGCWCCTTCCAGTGGATTTTGCGGCAGCGTGAGGAATTTATTGGCGCARCACTAGATGCTCACCAATGCKTGCCCAAAAAATAACSCATGCGATTCGGTTTGTGCARCTCRACCCCTSCATACCGTCGAGTATTTTGCTAGAGCAAGTTGGGATCGCGCAAGTTTTCCCAACAGTGCTTCGCCCTCTAAACCAACTGTCTGCGTCCTGTTCGACAATTGCCCGCGATTGTTTTCGGATTGGATGCCATGAAACCTTCTGCCYATGTCCGTGATTGTTCCGGGACGAAAATTGACAAGAGTGACGCCGACCGACGCTGCAATGAAGGATGCGCTGCGTGACTTCTTGTGTCTCGGATCCATCCGAAGTTGCCGACCTCACGAACTTCTTCCTTCTCGTCGCCGATTATGTCGTYCGTTTCCCTCGACCCATGCTAGAAGAAGTTCCTCTTCCCTACAATACGCTGCATACGCACCGATGGTCAKCGCCTGCACAGAGAAGAAGAGTACGTCCCAATTGGAATATCGTCGGGTCATTGCATTGTCRACTTCCACATGACGACTACAGTAAACAACGACATGATGGCAGGTCCCTCTCTCCGATATGAWTCTCACGGTGGAGTGCGAAACTCTGCAATCAAAGATTCTCACTGGGAAGGGAGGCCAGCAATCGACCGGTGCTTGCTCGTGAGGCATCCTATGATGTGTCGATACAACCGACATTCAGAACTGATTGGTGAGCATCTAGTGCTACGCCAATAAGTTCCTCGCGCGGTTGCAAAGTCCYTGAGGATTGTTCATTTACGGGTCCTCAAGTCATGGACTCCCTCATGATGCCTACAGTAAACAGCGACAGGGTAGCAGGTCCCCCTCTCCGATATGGATCTCACGGTGGAGTGCGAAACTCTGCTCTCAAAGATCTATACCGGGAAAGGGGGCCCARCAATCAACCATTGCTTGCTCGTAATGCATCATATGATCTGTCCATRAAATGGACATCCAGAACTGTTTGGTGAGCATCTTGTGCTACRCCAACAAGTTCTGAACACGACCAMAAGGTTCCCTAAGAGTGYTTTTGCCACTCAACARCAMTGACCGCCGACTGTTTGGYACTTCGTGAGGGTTGTCAATTCCCCCCGACRCGAAAGGCCCGTGAACACATCCGCSSTCWKCATACGTGCYAGTAGGTRCTCGGCATTGGGTACATGACGTGATGTTGGTCTYCRCTGCAGTGGTGTAAATGTGACGGGACATAAATGTCCCGGATGCATCTGAYAKAARAACYTCACACGCTGCAGACTTGCGAATACTATGATGCATAGGTGTTTCAGATTCATCCRACTCTWCATCWGAGACRTGCTTGCGCACCTTCKATTTTAAGCGGAAACATGGACAAAYAGTGTCGAGCAAGGTTTGTGGTTCGGTTCAACGCAGGCTGTATATGTCGAATGTCGTGTACTTCTCCACCCTCTTTCGAGCCGGTGCACTCTCATGTTGTTTTCGTTGCATTGCCCTGTGTCGTGCTCCACAAAGAGTCGACGCATCTCTGTCGCTTTTTYGTTGTCAGTCCAACAACTACCTCGACTCTGATTWAGGTAAACGTCTCTTGTTTTGTTCGCARGGAAAGATCRAATGCTTCTCAATACATTCTTCACAGGTGTGGTGCGACGAYCGTCAATCGTRATTTACCTCCCSCGCTAGCTTGACTTCCGTTATGTTTTCGACGGTGACTRRSAAGCAAGGGATTGATTATGGGCGACRGAGTTCAAAGTAGTACCGATAGTACTTCACCTCRACTCGTGCCATGTACTTCCTCTGGAAAACGGTTACGTGACTTAGACCCTTAGCATCGACGGAAGAGAACACAGTTGCCCACCTCCACCGCGCATTCGTACATATGTTCTGACGTGCTCGAAGACCACATCAACACTGGAAACGGGGTCTTGTTTCCTAGTGTCAATTGTGCATCCCGAGTCTCTTTGGCATGTTCTGAAATRACCRMGATTGGGATGTCGAGCTCCGTACCTAAAGGGAATCTCGGTGAGTGTAGTTATAGTGGGACGGAGTACGTGCACAGTGTGAATAACTGCACTACTGTCGCTTCGTCCTTGGGAGTTCTCGATGGGGGTGAGAGGGTTTCCTCGTTTATCCTTCCGTAGTCTCAGGAGAGTCAAGGACAGTCCACAGATGAAGTCACTAACTAATGCTATTCACGAGATAGTCAGACCTCGCGCTGTCTTTCCGAAGAAGACCGCCACATAYGGTACATTTTGTCGGCGCCTATGCCCGGTGAAAGAAGACCCTATTCTATGGCAAACAGAGAACCGGCCAAAAAGACACAACATCGGTGAGCTATGAGCAAACTGAGGATGCAGTCTCTTGAAGCAGTGCGAGGGATACTCTGTTGTAGGCAGATGTGTTGCGCTGAGTTGACAGCGGAAGAGGTTAGGCCGGTGCGGGAGGCGTTCTACTCGAAAAGTTTTACGGAAAGGACAAAGTGGTGGTTGCAGACCATACAAGACTTCACGTTTACGGAAGGCGGTGCTGAGTGGGTCAGGCCTGTAGCTTGCAAAAGGAAGATGTGCGTGMAGGCATACTGTAACATWCTCGACATTTCTCGTAACACCTTCTATGTCTACAAAAGAATGTACGATAAYGGTGTTGTGGTTAAGGAGCACGTGCACTCGGGATTGTGTAAACCATCCGAAAAAGTCGTCACAATGCTCGCATTGTTGAAAYGATTCATCGACGACCACGTCGATAGTATGCCGAATGACATGGTCTGGAAACACGGAGTGTGTCGTCCTCGCAGTAGGATTCCTGCGGCCGGCGTGAGAGAGGTCAGCCGTCTCGCGTGGAAAGGGATTTTGAGAGGGGCGAAATCAGCGAGAGGGAGGGGTCTCCCGCTCTTTGAAGGCGATTTTACTTACCGGTTGGTGTACCCACACTGACGACTACCTATTTCGTCCCTCCTCTCATAAGACTTTTTCTACCTATAAAGGAGATTGCTATCGAGCGTCATCGAAGCTTCTCTTTCATAACTGTCTTGGCCGAGCCCTCAGATAAGATGYTGGCCATTGCAAAATAGCCCGCTCTTTTCTTTTTTGTYTTGCTTCCACTGACTTTGGTCTCCTTATTAATTTGGTTAATCAGTGCGGATGATCGTTATTAACCAACCATGTTGCATCGTGACAGAGAATTAAGCCCTCAGTAGACTGTGTAAACGGGCAAGCAAGGGAGTAGCCCAAGCTTRTAACAACGAATCAGAGTGTGTTTGCCTCGGAGGGAACCCGACGTATGGGAGGTTATTTTAAGTGTTTAGCGAGGCTAAAGTCGAATATTCTTGGTATTGGTATGACACCACGCTGTCTATTGGGTGTATTTCCCTGCATTGAGTGGCTTATCTGATTTCTTGGCAAGGCCATAAAGTTATGCAACCCCGTAGTTGTGTACTTAGGCCCTGCGGGGAAGGAGACTACAAATACGGTTGGAAATTCTGACTTTCTTTTTTCTTTCTTTTTTTTCCTTTTCCTTACCGTTTCCATTGTGAGTGACTGCACAACTTGATTGTGCTGCGTGACTCCACAGCTTGATTGTGCTGCGTGACTACACACTGTGCAACCGTATGAACGCCGTGAACGCGCGTTCACGTTCAAACCCCCCTGCCCCGCGTTCATTCGCGTTCAAACGCGCCACGCGCGCGCGCGCGCGCGAAAATATTTGAACGTGACCCCGCAGGGCGCGTGCGCGCGTCGGGGGCTACGGGGTGGTGGTCCGCATTCGACAAACCCCCAAAGTGCCAAAACCGCCCCCGGGGACCACCCAATAGCCCCCCCACCCCACCCCAAAAATCGCCACCTGCCAAGGCCCCACACCCCTACCCCCACCCAACGGAGGGCTTCTGCGCCATTGCCCGCCATTGCCCGCCAGCGCCACCCTCCACCCGGGCCTCTGCGCCACCCGGGCCATTTGTTTTTTTTTCTTTCCCCGCCCACAATTACAACCCCCCAAACCACGCCACCCATTTACACACGCACACACAGACACACACACACATTCACACACGCACACGCACACGCACACACAAATTCACACCATCACACACACACGGGCACTTTTTTTCTTTTTTTTTTTTTCCGCCAACACGTACAACCCTGCAAACCGCGCCACCCATCTACACACACAAATACACACACATTCACACACACACACACACACACACACACACACTGCGACCTTTGTTTTAATTGTTTTTCCAAAATATCTGTTTTTTTTTTTTTTAATATCGCGAAACAAGCGGTTAGAGAAATTAAAAAAAGGGTTGCAGGCAAAAAAACAAAAAAAGGTGGTTTGGGGGGTGTTGGGGGGAGGGGGGGAGGTTATGAGGGGCCTGGAAGCACTTTGGGGGTTTGGGTTTCGTGCGTGTTCAAATCGCGCCAAACCCTAACTCCCCAAGTCCGCCCACGCCGCCGGGTACCCGAGGTTTTTCTGGTGCTCATACAGTGGGAAGTGAGATTTCAAAGACACCAAGGGCGGACTGAAAGCACACAAAACACTCGTCGTCTGAAAATAGAAACATCGCAAATACCAAGATGTAATCGAAGCAAAATGCAAACCAATATAGCATGGATAATAACAAAAATCTGACACATCGTGTTGAAGCCCCGCCAGTCTATGGAAACAAGTACCAACCCAAAAATTCCGACAAAAATATACACTAAAAATACACTAAGAAGCTACAATCTCCGAAGTACCAAACTGCGCAGAAAAGTACCTACTGGAAAGTACACTATAATACAAYATCACGAAACACTACGTCTGTCATGGATAACAAAAAACTGAACTCGAACGAAAAGGTCATCTGCTCCTACGAAAGTAGACTATAATACAACATCACGAAACACTACGTYTGCGYAGAAAAGTACCGACTGGAAAGTAGACTATAATACAACATCACGAGACACTACGTCTGTCATGSATAACAAAAAACTAAACTACACTGAGAAAGTCAAGAAAACGCAAGTCCGTAGTCCATCAACAATCRTCGTGTGCACGCGGATCTCRCTCGGACCGATGAGAACCTCATCCGTGGTACCGACCACTGCCAYATCCTCGATCTCTCCGACGCTGGCCGCCTCGTCTGCCAGTGSAAGGCTCGGGAGCGACGGGAAGTGCACAAACCTCCTCTGCTACCTGGCGGGCCAGATCYTGTGTCCRCTCAACCACCCGCGACATGTGSAGCCCTCCACGGTCCAACCTGTGCAGCAGGTCGTACGCAGGCTCCATGATGCGGAACAAGATGCACATGGAATCCYACCAACTGCCATGCCGCACCGGCCRYCTGACCCACTTAGCCGACTGACGAACGGAATGGTCCCAAGGGACCATACCCCAAGTATCGCCATCCACCGTCCTCTCCAATGCGGACCTCACTGCTAGCAAACGCTCCATCATCGCGAACACGGATGCGAAACGTTGTCGCACTTTTTCGCAGTCTGGCCTCTCAGGGCGACCGGAAAGCCAACAGGCTGTCACGCAGGATTTTGTATGTGATTGCAATAAATTAAATAAATTAAATAATGCAAAACCCTTCCTGTTCTGTGCGTCCGGCTTCGAGCGAGACCCTTCAATTGCGGTCTTCGCCGGTCCCCGGTCTTAGGAATCTTTTATTTTGATTCGGAACAGTTGAGAGTTATGCATGTAATAATCATAAAATTATGGAGTGCTATGCATGCATCAATTATGTCAATCTCATTTTGAGAACTGTGACAAAACATCCACGAAGGCAATCATCTGGCAAAAATAATGCAGAAAATAAGACTGACTGACTCCGGTAAAGACAGATGCAATTGAATGAGGGAAGAATGAGATCTCATGATAGTCTCAGAAAGTACATGTGGAAAGAGAGTGACCAGCACTAGTCAAGAGTCCTCACTCATCCCTCTAAACATCTCTGTCTATCTCTCGTCTTACTGACTGTCTCTCATGCTTTTGATCACATCTCTGCACTTCCTGAGGCTGAGGCTTTTCTATGAAACGCCACCTGAAGCTTGTTATCTTTAGAGAATCACATCCATGACTCACGTGTAGGTCCAGGAAGATACAAAATTCTTCCCATGCAGAGGGAAGATACGACTGTGAGAAAATCCCTCGTCTAAGATGAGGGAACTCAGAAGGCTCCGTCAGTGCCTCGTAGTCCAGTAGGAGGGAACACCTCGGGCCAGTAGGAGTGTTAGCCGCTCTTACTCGTGCTGAAGCGGTAACGTTGCCTTCCCCACTTCAGTCGTTGGCCAAGGCTAGTGACTCATCCAACGCCCTGTAGCACATTCAGACCCACCGATGCTCTGTTCGAGAGATGTGTCTGAGTCCATAGAAGAGCTACAAATTGAGTGGTCAGGGAAGGATCCCAGAGGGCCAGAGGCTCTTGGGTGATGATTAGTAAAGGTCCTAGGGGTGAACATTTTCTGGTAGAGGTTGATGTAGGTGGCCGCAAAGTGAGTGTCTTCGCAGACATAGGCTCTACACGGAACTTCACCAGTCGTGCTTGTGTGGATAGGCTGCGCTTAGGGGACCAAGTGCAGCGGCTTAGCAGATCTGTAGCATCTACACTAGCCAACAAGCACCGCATGATTGTCCAAGACTATATCAAGGGTGCATCTACGCTAGCCAACAAGCACCGCATGACTGTCCACGTCTATGTCAAGAGCTGTCTCTTATACACATCTAGATGTGTATAAGAGACAGGTCTATCTCTCGTCTTACTGACTGTCTCTCATGCTTTTGGTCACATCTCTGCACTTCCTGAGGCTGAGGCTTTTCTATGAAACGCCACATGAAGCTCGCTATCTTTAGAGAATCACATCCATGACTCACGTGTAGGTCCAGGAAGATACAAAATTCTTCCCATGCAGAGGGAAGATACGGCTGTGAGAAAATCCCTCGTCTAAGATGAGGGAACTCAGAAGGCTCCGTCAGCGCCTCGTAGTCCATTGCTGCAGGAGAAAGGTACCTCTTAGCAAAATCCACCAAACCTTCCCAGCAGGACCCATCTGTAAGGTAATATGGGACTGGAGGTTTAGGATAGTCACAGAAAAGTTTGGGACCGAAGCTATAGGCTAGACTCGTGCCACCTTCAAGCTGATCAACTTTCTGCCGCACGAACTTGATTGCAGCAGCCCACAACACGTCAAAATGTGGATGGATCTCTTTACCCTTCTTCAGATAAATCCGTAAGTCTCTAATCGTGCTTTCTGCGAACTCAGTAAGAGCAATGAAGATTGACAAGTCGTCCAGCTTGAAACCATCGATCTTGACATACTTGTAAGGAAAGCTCTCCCTAGAAGACAACCGGTTGAGTTTGTCAAGAACCAACTAGTCAATTGTGATAGGCTTGATCTCTTACATGTACTTAAATGACTGCTGGCCGTTCGCTGGTCTCTGCTGAATCACACCCTCAATCCCTCACAACTGTCCTTCTCCTCTGCCTCGGCACGCGTCCATGTGTTCTCTGAGATCGGGGCATCGGACCATAGAGCCACCTGTATCCAACAAGCCTGCAGCAATCCCAACCCCCGCACATGATCCGATAGTTGACCATGGAACATAACTCGTCCCAGCACGTAGGCTGATGCTCTGATGAGACCTCACGACCTATCACAGAGGGAGAGATGTATCTCTTTGCCAAATCAACTAAATCTCCCCAGCAAGTCCCATCAGTGAGCAGACATGGTACCGGGGGTTTGGGGTAGTCAGTGTAGAGCTTTGGTCCAAAGCTACGGGTCAGCGTGTCTCCTGCCTCATCGAACTCACGCTCCCTCCGACTGAGATAGATGATTGCTAGGATCCAGACGGAGTCAAAGTGCTCCTGATTATCCTTTCCTTTCTTAAGGTAGGGTCTCAGGTCATGGATAGTGCCTCCTGCAAAACTGGTGAGCACAACGAAGACCGACAGGTCCCCTCTCTTGAAGCATGCGGCACTGACATATCGGTACCGAATAGCCTCCTTGAGGGAGATCCTATTCAGGTTGGCCAGCACTGAATCACTGACTGAATAGTAGTGGAATTCACTCATGTATGATGATGGTTGTTGCTTGCCCGTTGTCTGCTGATTTAATTGCTGATTTGATGAACTAACTGCTATTCTGATTGCTGAACTGATCCGATTGCTGAACTGATCTGATTGTTGAACTCGTTACACTGGACTGATTACTGGATGAACTGATTGCTGGGCCGATTACACTGGACTGATTACTGAATGAACTGATTGCTAAGCCGACTGCTGATCTGGTGATTATTGATCTGATTGCTGATCTGAATACCTTCCCTAAGTGCTGATTGGGATACTGATCGGATGTAAAACGATTGTTGTTTGATTACCTGCTTGGCCACTAGTCTGTTTGCTGGTAGCTGATTGCTGCTTGAGAAATTACTGACTGAAATTGAGCGCCGTTTGAAGTGACCGAGTGTTACTCATGTGACAGACACAGAGTACTGCTAACTTGGCAGCAACACTGAACACTAGTCACTGTTAACAATGCTAAGTACTGTTCACCGTCGTCGGCACTGCGCACCGCTTACTGATAACGGCACTAAACGTAGCTTACCGATAGCAGCATTGAGAACAGACTACTGCTGGCAGCGTTGGATACTAGCAGGGACAACCCCCTGAGATTGAGGTATAGGAGGATGACCTGACTATACTCGTAAGTTGAGGCGAAAATTTAGACCTAGCTGATTCTCTTCTGACAAGGAAACTGACTGATGGTTGACTGAGATCTGATGCCACAGTAGTAGTTCTTTATGCAATGGTTGCTTAATAACGGGGTACAACTGTTTTTTGCCAGCTGGTATCTGACACTTAAGAGTCCCAGTAGAACACTGATCGAACACCAATTAGGTACTGATTGGTCACTGCCCACTTAATAGCAGCACAATGTACTGCTCACTTGACAACTTGATGAGAAAACTAGTCACCTASCTGCTGAGTGCTGGATGCGTGGCTATTTGCTGAACGGGACTTTTGGCTTTTGAGATGCGGGCGGATATCTCTAGAGAAGTACCCGAGTATATCCGTGCTCACCTGAGCATTGCCCTAGCCTGCTCCACTAATTCTAGCCATGAGCAGGTACTGTGCAACTTGCCATCGCTACCATGAAAATAAAGCACGTATTCAATATATTTCCTCCCTTTGGCCATYTCAACTGCATACACCCTCTGAGTCTTTCTATAAATTTCCATATCCGTGCAAGCCTCTTCCTCCCATCCTTCCTTCTTGTCTCTGTTTAAACGGGACTTCAACACAATGACATCGTCTTCTTTCATAATTCACTCAAGTTCTTMTGAGTTCAGAAAACAACAAAAGTGAAYTGCAGATGAGTTYCGTGGACCCCTCACGCTGAACGCTATTACCTAACTTGGGCTGTRCTGCGAGAGTAYCGGGCTACTGCTGATGATGAAACAAGCTAGGCKTATGAGGGSCACTTTCAGTTTCTATATGAAAACACGAGTCTCCTTGTGCACGACACTCACGTGTGTTCCCCTATCTCATACTGGATGGTGCAAGTCCATGTGCCCCTCGCCCTAACAMAGGAACCCTGACTGCTGACATCATCAGACACTCGAGCGCGAGAATCCTTTCATTTTCTCATCCRGATATTGGCAGTTGCTCCCTCCCTCTTCAKTTCATCACTCGCCTCAGGTTTTCAGAAAAGTTTTCCGGTTGCTCAGCCATAGGGGGTATGGTCGATAGCCCATTCAAAGGGGGCACATACTCATTGATTAATACTAGCATCCAAAGACTCTCATGATCAGAMCGGTATACACATGCCTTTCATTGACTCAGACTGTTGTACCGCGCTCGAGATCTATAGGTACCAGCACTCAGGTAAAAACTCACGTGAACCTGAGGGCAGGGGCTCTGAGCTCMGAACAAGTCTGAGCGCRGTTTGATGGATCTTTCCACGCAGTTCATTCACCRTCACCATCAGCCCAATCARRATTAAGCACSKCCCGTTCGACTATCCCAGCACAGCCTTTTATAAAAGTATGATACCKTCTSGGTKCAGAACKMARTTCCCTTTTCTATTTGTTTTACCTAGAGTTCTGTCTCCCGGACACTTGGCCAGCCCATACCCAGATACAGTAAACAAGTAAAGGAAAACGAATTAAAAGGRAAGGCTCTGAGGAAACTGCCCTCAATATKCAAACTATCACCAATTGCATACGGGTCGACTGAGACACGAGGCTTCTGCGAAATAAGAGAAAGAGGGAAAAGGCAAAATAGGCACTCAGTCGCCTTCGAGTAGGAACTTAACGAGGATGTAGGTGATTTTCCTCAGTACCGACTTTCTTTTCCCCATCCAGTCAGAGGTYAAGGTATGGGACACGACMAATGGAGGACATTTTCTTTACTCCCCTCTGATACTCAAACACACTAGGTAKGCCTTAAAGAAGGCCTGCATATTTGATCAGACGCCTGCCTGCAGTCATCAATCTTGTAGGGCGCTTGGTCTTGCTCATACATGCTTTCGTTGGCCTACTCAGTCATGCATCAAATTTACCACAAGGTACGATCGAGCTCTTACTACTATMGGCAATTATTCAATCRGGCGAGAGTATGCACTCCAACCCACTCACGCCCTTAGGCAGTTGYGATAAGCAATCGCAAGGTGCTGTCACTCAAAACAATCGCAYAGCGCAATCACRTAACGTAGTCATACARCAYTGTCACGCAATGCCGTCACACGGCACCTGTCGCACAATGCASTCACATGRCACTRTCACACAATGCAATCTCGCATTCCTTCACACGTCTCAATAGYGCAGTCATCCACATRTCGCAGTAGCGCAATCATTCATATGTCGCAATCAAGCGGTCATCCCTTTTCACGCGAGTACACACTAACTTGCACGTTTCACACTCAATTAATTGCTAACTGCAAAACAACTTCTCCTGGTCGCTAGCAACCATTTCGATCGGATGCACAATTATAAACCCATACATTCAAGCTCTCGTATAGCCACGCCAAGGGGTAAGAGGAGTCAAAATCCAGGTTGTTCACAATGTCTAAATGACCTGGCTGAGAAGGAATAGATCAAGCTCAACCATGCAGAATTTGCTAAAAGGGCGTACAGTTGCCTATAGCAGAGTCATAGCCAAGCTTCCCATCCCCCTTTAGATTAAAACTGCTAGCATGGGTGCATGGAAGTTGTTTAGTTATCTGCAATCCACACACATTGTATACCCGCGATCACACTCTAACCCCGTTGTTTCTTGCATGAGACTCTCAAGCGATCGCACCAACCTCTGAATCTCTCTATAGTGCGAGAAAGTCGCTCTGACTTTGATTGATAAAGGGGCATGAGGTAATCTTTACGCACCGACGATGAAGGTCTGTTCTCATTAAAAGCAAGGTTACTACGAAGGGTAACTGCATATTCATCCCAGGTTCGACCCGACATGATCAAACCCCAGTACGAGAACATTACCCGAGACAAGACAGAGGCGTAACAAGAACATGCGGTCTCAAATTTTGTCGGAAGTCAACTGGCAACAACAGGATGCTACAGAAATGAGAACTACCAGTGCCCACCCACACGACACAGCTATTACCTCTCAAGTTGACAGTTAGAGATAGCCGTCACAGTGCGATCTCAAGACAGCCCCGCGTCTCACGAGTACTGCTCGTCCCTCTTAGATTGATAGTTGCACAGTTCCACACCCCAATCTCCCGAAGCTCATCGCGACATTCACCTCGCCAGGGTATCACCAGCAACGCCCACGAAGACAGCCTCATATCTCGTCAAGTCACGATCAACTCAAGTCTCTCTCGATCACTGCATGCTTGCATGGGCGGACAAACCACAACACATTTATCACGCGAACGCAACAGAGCCTTTTCGAGTAAAACAACTGGCCACTTGTGCCTGCTCCCAACTTGCAAGAGCAACCTCCTCTCTCTTGGCGTCGGGTCGTCATCATAGCTAAAACTATTGTCTTCTCACGTTTTCCCTTGTTCGCCTCCCTGGGTTGCCGCGAGTAAACTGTGTACCGCTCGCGTCCCAATCACTCACTTCCTCCGTTCACTTGCACCGAGCAAGAGAGAAAGCGCTCCTAGAAACAGTTTGCTTTGACAATAAGCCCAAGAAGAGGATATGGTGACTGATCACTCGCCGAGCGACAAGAAAAGGGAAAAAAAAAAAAAAAAAACTACTGTTTGCTGGTCACTTCTGGCATGGCGCTCAAACTTGCAGCGGCTCAACTGACGCTGGACTACTTGAGGAGGCGGATGTTGACGTCAACCATATCCACTGAAAACGTGCTCTGGTCACCCGTGTTACTTCACCTCTCATTGACCTCTTCGCAGCGCATGTGTTCTGCCTCTCGTGTCTCACACTTGTCTCTTTCCCTTGCTCTGTTTTCCTCCTGCCCCGCGGCCTCCAGTCCGGCGACCTCTGGGAGTCGGGTGTCGTGAGCTGGCCTCAGGTCCCTTTTCCACCGGCTCCGCGGCCCGGTGGTGCTTTTGGATCTCCTCGGGTCTATTCAAGGACCAGAGATCCGTCTCACAATCAGCCTCGCTCATTTCACTCTCCCCACCTGAGTCTCTCTCGTTGTGCTGCTCCTCCCTTGTCCTGGTCCCAGTTGATGATTCGGTCTCGTGATAGATGACCGTCGCTCTCAAGCCCACGGTCACCCCGTCTCGTCTGCACCTCCGCTCTGCCCTATCGCGCGCTTCGGAAATGGCAGCCTGCAGCCTCTGGTCACCTCACATCTCCTTCTCTCTCCCCCCTTCAATGCAGACTTTCAGCCGGACTACCTCTCCCCCATCATAGTTAAGGGCCGTCGTAATTTGAGGACCTTCCCCCGACACTGGAACCCAACGCACTGTATGCCGCCAACACCCCGGCCTATAGCCATGTAACGCCCTTGCTACTCAGGATAGCCTGCCCCGCTTGAGAGATAGCACAACACTAGACCATCGACTTCCTGTAGCAGACCACCCCCTACCAAAACTCGCAGTACAGGCCGTGTACCACCAGGCAACTGGCCGCGGATGATATCTCAACTCCCTCTCCCCTTTTATAGGACTGTCCTCTCTGTGTTCTGAACGAAGGACCCAGATTAGTCCTCTTCATACCTTACCCGATTTCAAGAATTTTACAGCCTTTAAAAATGACTAATAATTAAAAAAAAACGAATGATTTTCAGAGAATAACGCACTTGTCTACACTCAATCGGTCGCCTTTTCCCCTTTTTTAGTACACCCTCGGTCTATCCCAATTGGGTACCCGTGTCTGATGGCAAGGAGGGGGCTTATGACCCTCCATGAAGAGGTGATAGGCCTCCTACCGATGCGGCCACGGGTCGCCCTCCTTTTGAGGCGATATCAGATCGAAGCGCACCCACAGACTGTATACGTGAGATCGGCCTTCTTAGGCCACGAAAGGATGATTCGAAATCCGAACCGTTGGCTTCCCGCAAAAGGACAGGCCAACAACCAGAATTCAAAATTAGAGAACTAAGTAATAATAATAATAAGAATAAAATGATGATAATGACCGCAGAAAAAAAAAGAAAGGAAAAGACCACATCCCAAAAATCTCTTCGTGCATCAGCCTCGCCTGAACCGCACCCTAAGCTCACACACGAGTCTGAGATTCCATTTTCCTTCTTTTCCTATTTCTTTTCTTTTCTTTCTTTTTCTTTCGTTCTCACTGTATCTGCCTCTTAACCTGGCCACCGGGGTCCACGCGGCTCGGACAAGCAGGCCTGATACAGGTGATATATAAAGGATCAGTAATCCCATGCCACAAGACCGCAGTTACGGTCCGAAAACCCGAATCGACGCCCCCTTTTTCTACGAAGTGACAGGCCGGCAGACGGAAAGCTGAAAATAGGAAATTTTAGTGGTAATAATAATAATAATGATAATGATGACGGCAATCCAGAATCGGAAGGGAAACTATAGCATCACGACAACCTGAGGTCACCGGATTCCCACGCGCCAGAGAAAACGAGTTCTAAACATGACATTTTACTCTTCTTTTTCTCTTTCCCTTCCCCGACAGCGACTTCTACCCCTTGCACCTAACCCATAACTTGGCAACAGGGCACTTGGCGCGCAGTAGAAAAGACTGCGCCAACCCTTTCACCTCCGCGTCCCAGGGCGAGCCCGGCGGCTACCACGGTCACAGGCCGGTTGTGCCCTGCTGTACAGCACGGCGCCGAGCCAGCGTGGACCAATGGAAGCCCTGTGGCGCACCCCTTTGCTGAGGGCTATGCCACCGGGATCTGTCCACACCGAGAAACAATCCAGATACCAACGCAGGAAACTGGCACTATGCAGAGACTTGGTACACAGGAGGGCCGGGACACCGTGCCCTCCGACATAATACCAAACCCCCACCCAGCGTCCCCACTGGGTCGGAACGAGAAGTTTCAGTATAAGAACTGTGCGACCCAATATGCTCTCGCTCAGTTCTTTTGCGGCTTGGAGCAATTCCCGCACCATCACTTTTGCGTTAACCAATTCTTCACTTTCCTCATTGCGTCTACACTTCTCTGAGCACACCTTCCCTCTTTTGCGCTCACCTTTCTTCTCTGCACTCGCCTCTCCCCCAAATGCTCGCCCTCACTCTCTGCGCTACCTATCTCCCTCAGCGCTAGGTTTTTTTCCCTACGCTAGCCATCTCTTTTGCGCTAGGTTTCTCTCTCTCTGTGCCAGAGTTTTTCTCCCTGTACTTACTTTTCTTTAAGCGTTCACCTTCTTTCTCCTGTAGCATACCGCAATCTCCCGTAGTCAGCGATCGTTTTTCTTTTACTTCTTTTGATAATCTCCCACTCTTGCTTTCAGGATCTATCTCATCATCGCAGATTTCACTCACACAACTTTCCAAGTCCTAGCCTTTAGACACCATCATGCCTGAGGCACGCCGCGGACAGGGTAGGGGAAGAGGAGGAAGAGGCGGAAAAGCAAAAGAAGAACCGCCAGCTAGGGCTCGACGGGATTATAGCTCAGAGGAGGAGGAAGATGAGGAGTCGCGAGGCTATGGCCGTTTAAGGCCACACCCTCGTTACCCGTTAGGAGGGTGGTACGAGAGGACTCCATCACTAGACAGGATGGAGTTCCTTCGCAAGAAATTCGACGCGCGCTATGGTACTCCTAGCGCCTCTTCTCCTCCTTATATCCCCAGAGCTCCTTCCACCCTTGCCGTAAGCAAGGCGATAGTACCCGTTCTGCCCCCTTCTGTTCCATGTACTGTCTCATCCCCCCATCATCCCAGTCACTGTGTTCTTTTTAGCATCTTCTTGCTCCTCTTTCTCTTCCAACTCGAACTCATGGCAGTCTTTTATGTCCTGTATAAGCGCGATTTCTTTTCAGTTTTTTTAGTCTGGTTTCGACTCACAAAATTCTTAGTTCACCGTCCACTCCTTAGCGTCCCAGGCCTGAGAGTTTGGTTTCCTTAAGGCCAGGGATGCAGGTTCCTCGTGAACCAGGCCGCTTGTCGGCCACCAAATAAAATTTTAAGAAGGATTCTGTCTGAATGCTTGACCTGTTCAACTGTTGGCTCTTCACATGGAATATACCTCAACCATTGATCAAACATTTATGCCAAGGATGACCCCAGTAACAAGGGTACTCACTCTATCTGCTATGCTGGGAGTAGGGTATACCAAACCCTCTTTTCTGGTCTCTGGTATGAGAGACATCTTCTCAGTTCCTCACTTGATGGAGATACCAACCCTTATTTTCTTTCTCTGGTCTGAGTGAGGCGTCTCTTCAACTTCTCAGACAAAAGGGAAGGGATACCAAACCCTTTTCATTTTCTCTGGTCCGGGAACTTCAAACAATTATTTATATACCTGCAAAACCAGCAAGTCCCACAGACAACAACCATACCCCAGCATGCAGACCCTCCGACAACCAGCAGCCAAGCATTAATAAATTAGAATAAAACCCATAAATAAAATAATAAATACAATTAACAATTAATACATAACAGTTCTTCATACCCAGGATTTATTGATTGCCTTGGTTTCGGCCCACCACTGGCCAGGAATGCCAGACGTCCCGTCAGTCTGACATACCTCATTCGGCCCGCCTCAGGCTAGGACTAGTCAGACCATCTGTCTTGACAGCCCCTTTGACCTGCCTCCAGGTCAGGACCAATCATACCCACTACTCGAGTATGGCAGCCCTTTGACACTCTCGCCAGGACASCTAGACTATAGCGGGTCTGGTCACCCTATGACAGTAGACGTCCCGTCAGTCTAACTGTCCCGAATCCGGATTTGACCACTGCAATCAGGGACCGGCTCACCTACCAGTTTTTGGCCAAGGGCGCTGGCTACCCCGCCCAGATTTTAAAATGTGGGACCCGGTCTGACCACAGTTCCACGCTCTGGCTAACCTCACTGGATTGCATCCTCTGACTGCGGTAGGGTTCCAGCTGACCCTTCTCAGCCTCATAGGCCAGACTCCCGCAGTCCTAGCCTCAGCTGACTACGGAATTCGACACTCGCGTCGAGGACCTGCTGACCCCACCAGATTGCAACCTACTGCGGTAAGGCTCTGGCTGGCCCCGACAATCAAAGCATCCTTAGGTTAGAGAGGAAAAAAAAACACCCAGGCACATACAGTCAGGCAAGCATATTATAACCCCACAAGCAGACTGCCTTCACCCCATTACAGAACAAACATTTCCCAAGAGACCTCCCTTCAATCTCAAGAGGCACTGAACAATAACATGCTAGCAAACACTAAGGGTTCGCAAGAGACCTCCCTTCAGCCTCAAGCAAAGACTTAGTGCTAGCCCCAGAGAGGTCCCTTCCCTCAACTGGGATTTCTTTTCCAAGAGACGTCCCGTCAGTCTCAAGGAAATACTGAAACACTGATCTCAGAGAGGTCCCTTCCCTCATCTAATCATCTGAGTGAAGACAAGCCATTAGCCAAGAAGCACGAAGTCCCTCTACTTACCATTCTCAGTCAAGTAAAGCTGAACTTCTTTATGCCTGCCTTCGTCTAAATCTCTTGGATGGACAACTTAGTCAGAGATACGAAGCCCTACTGCTGATAACTTTCAATCAGACAGAATTGAACCTCTCTATGCCCACCATGCTTTCCCTTTGTCATAAGAATAATACTGCTTATATCATTTGATGTGCCACAGCCATGAGTTTCTCAGATCTTGACACTATGTCAATGCTCCCAGAACTGTACTCACAGTTACTCCCCACTCCCAGGATTTAGCACTCATGGAACGACTGCAGCGCTGCATCAAAGATATAGTCCCATTAACTTAGTTGTTTGCTGAAATAAATAATAAAATGACTTGCTGAAAACTGGAATATTGAAACGGAGATGCTGAAACTGAAGTACTTGAAGAAATACTGAAACTGAAATGTTGAATTGAATATGCAAGAATGATCAATGTCTGCTGATAACTGAGCCTCACTGTCTCAGTGTCTTACTGTACTCTTTCTCAGTCCTCTATGACCGTTCTCTTACTTGGATGGTTGACTTCTCTTTCCTCTCTTTGAAGTCACTGTAGGGATCAAGTCAGGGTCTCTGAACATGAACTTACGAAGTTTTGACCCTGATACCATGCCATGAACCCTAGATCCATCCATTTTTTATATCTCATAAACTTTCTCTTCTGCTTCACCTGTGATTTTGTAAGGGTCAAGCTATCTAGGCTCCAATCTTTTAGTCCACTGAGTCTCAAGGGAACTGTCAAACAGAAGAACAACATCTTCAATCTTCAATTTGTCTTTTCTTATGTACCTTTTCTTATTCCATCTTTCTTGATCTGATAGCCTGTTGGATGCCATTCTCTCTGCTGCATTCATCACTGCCTAATCAACTTCATAAATCTGCCTCATTCTGATCTGAAGGAGCTATGAAATAGAATAATCTCTGTCACTTTCTTGACTTGACTATATCTTGACAATACTCTCAATTGGTAGCGTAGCATAACGACCGTACCACAGAATAAAATGTGCATAACCAGTAGTTCTCTTGACTGTGATATTATCAGCATATACAACAACTCTTAATACCTTTGGCCAGTTGCTGAGTTTCCCTTCACACCACTTGGCCAATGAATGTTTCAGAGTTTTGTGGCCTCTTTCCACAGAAGCATTCGCTTGAGGATGGTAAGTAGTCACATATCGAATTCTGATTCCCAATCTGAGCGTAATTCTTCTGACAATCTCATTTATGAATTTTGATCCTCTATCTGAGACAAATTCTCAGATAAAGGGATACCTGATATAGACTTCCTCTATCCAATCAGCCACTTGCTCGGCTGTCTTCCTTTTCAGAGTTTTTGCCTCAACGTACCTAGAGAAATTATCTCTCATGTTTAGTATGTATCTCATCCCACCCTTGCCTGGAGGCATAGTGATGAGATCCAAATGAACTCTGCTGCCTTGCTCTACCAGGATTGTAGGAAATAGAAGCTTAATCATCCTTGTGGTAGACCTCTTCTGACATAAGACACATGATTTACAATATCTGAAAATCATGTCCCTCATGTAAGGCCAAAAGTAGAGTTTGATAGTCTTGGAGTAGGTAGCCCCAACAACCCTGTGGCCACCAGCAACTCCCTCATGCAAGGCAGCAATTATCTCTAACTGCCTCTCTTTACCACAGACTACTCTTAGTGGAGGCAGGCCTCCCTCACCATCCACAAAGAGATGTCCTCTTTTTAGTCTGAATTTCTTCCTTGAATCTTTAAAGTAATATTCTTTTAGTCGCTCCCTTTCCATCTTTCTACCAATCTCTTGATAATTTTCATCATATTCTTCAGAGAAGAATTTTTTTTCTTCTTCCTTGTTTTCACTCTCTTCTTCTTTCTTTGAACCTGAACTTTCCCCAACCTCATGAGCGGCCACTGCTGCTGCATTAACTTTTGCATACCAATCGTTTGGTTCTTCATCTTCTTCTTTCCCTATAATCGACTCATAGACGTATGCACTTGGAATTTCTTCCCAGTTGTCTCTCTCTTTAGGCCACAGACTCCACTTGTAAGAGCATGGTGCCTCATAATCCTCATCATCTTTTTCATTAAGGAAATTATCAACATAGGCAGATTCATCAATTGTTCCATTCACATCTTCCTCTTCTTCTCGCCTCTCAATCCGGCTTAAACCATCCGCTCTGTTCTTCTCAGTGGGGATCTTTTCCAATTTAAAATCATATGTCTTGATGAAAGCAATCCATCTGCTGACTGTTGGATCTACCTGTTGATGTTTTTTAATGGCACCAATCACAGCAGATGCATCAGTCCTCAGGATGAATCTCCTTCCCAAGACGTAGTGCCTGAAGCACCTGAGGCTATGGATAATTGACAATAGCTCTTTCCTGAATTGGGTGTAGCCTCTTTCAGTAGAATTGAGGGTTCTGCTTTCAAACCTTAGGGGTCTTTCTCTTCGATTTTCATTTTTCTGTATAAGCACTCCACCCAGAGTCACTGGTCCTCCATGAGCTTCAATGATGAAAGGTCTTGTCTCCTCATCATCATAATAGGGTACTCCCAGTACTACACCACCGTTCCTTAGTTTTTCTTTCAATGTTTCTGCTGCGACTTGTCTTTTATCATTCCATGCTAAGTTAGCCCCTTGTCTTACCATTTATCTCAGAGGTTCTGCAAGGGCAGCAAAATGAGGAATAAAAATCCTCCAGAAGCCACAAACTCCCAAGAAGCTTCTGACATCTGTCACTCTTTTGAGAGGCAGAGGCCAGTTCAAGATTTTTTCTATCTTCTTGGGATCTGGACTCCTACTCTTGGAGAAACATCTGAAGCCCAAGATTATCACTTCTGCTGAAAGAGAAGGGACTTTGGTCCACTGGCAGTCAGATTATACTTCCGAAGTCTTTCTAGGACCATTTTAACTTCTTCAGCATGTTCCCAGACAAACTTTCTGACTCCCCCTGCGACCAAAGTCTCATCTCTCACCAGAGGCCCTTTTATAGGATTGTCATCAATGTAGGAACTGGTTATTTCAGGAGAGATATCCTGCATGACTTTGATCATATCCCTTTGAACCACTGCCACGCCGTTAGTCCAGCCCTGAGGTACCACACACATCTGAACAAGCCCCCTTGGCGTGTGCATGGCAGTCATGGGCTGGCTAGTGGGGTCAATAGGGAACTGATCATAGCCAGAATACAGGTCAACTAGAGAATAAATACATCGACCAGCAAAGGACTCAGCGAGGAGATCAGCATTAGGAAGACTACCTGCATCACGTACCGTCACAGAATTGAGCTTCTGAAGATTCTGTATTCATCTTAGTCCGCCCCCTGATTTCAAGAAACAAAACCAGTGGTTAGCATACGGTCCATCTATAGATTCAGCAACATTAGTTGCAATCTTTTTGTCAAGATACTTCACAACTTCTGCCTCTTCCTTCAAGGCATACTTAGTTGGTCTATCATTCCACGGGACATGGTCAACTGTCCAAATCTTGGCCATCTTGATCATGTCCACGTCCAATCGCCCTCTCTCCTCATCATTAAAAGAGAAAGCACCAGAGAACTCCTGGCACATCCTGAAGATATATTCTTTCTCTTTAGGCAGGATAAACTGATCCGAGCCTATCTTCATTGTGTCAAACCTTTCTCTGGTAACCCTATTCTGCAGCTTTGCTGATTCTCTCAATGCTCTTATAATTTGATTTTCATTTTTCAATGCTTCATCATAATATTTCTCTATTAAGACTGCCACTGGGTTTTTCTTCACCCCCTTGGGCTTATACTTTCTTTTTGACCCAGTGGCTATTTTTCTAAAAAAGGGCGAGTCGATGCAAATCTCAATTCCATCTTCCCTCCCTTAGCAGTTTCCACAGCTTTCTTGAAGGCTTCAATTTGCCCGTCCTCATCCTCGAGTTTACCAACGACTCTCATCATCTTCAAAACTTGATTCCCACTGAAATCTCTTCTTTTGCTTCTCGTTTTCCTTCCTCCTTTAGTCTCCTAACCCTTTCAGCAGATTCCTCCCTCCTGATCGAGTTAGCAGACAATTGATGTTTGAAATCATTTTTTGTACCGATCATAAAGGTTTGCTCTTGAGCAGTCTCTGGATCCTGTAGGCTGATCCAAGATGACCCCTCATGACTGAAAAATTGAGTCGCATCCATCCTATGCAAGAATGAAGTTCCCAAGATACAGTCATGATCCAAATCAGGTACTACAAAACCCAGTAACTGCACAGTCATTGTCCCAACCTTGATAGACAAATTATCAATAAATCCTGCCACGAAGAGTTATCCTGCAATATTACTCAGTACGTTTTGTGCAGGCCTGTCAATAGATAAATTACATGCTTCCATCGTTCTTCGTGAAAGAAGTATCATCTCTGCCCCAGAATCTACTAGGGCTAAAATCTTCACTTGATTAATGCGAATTGTAAGATGCCCACAACCCATGGTTGCAAATCTCATCCTGCAACCAGGTAGTGATCTATTCACTTGGTTGGGAAAGACTGACCATAAATAATTAACTTCCATTTTCTTCTTCTCAATCAACCTTTTCAATTCTTCTCTCAATTTGGGTGCTAGTGTCATCGCTTCCTTGAAAGACATTGTCACTTCTGTTTCTTCGAACATCTTAGCAATTACATCAGAAAGCACTGTCCCATCATCCAAATCACTCTTGAGAATAAATTTTCTCTTTTTCCCCTGTTCATTCTTTTTCTGTAAACGTTCCGGTTCAGGATCATCAAGGATGTCGATAAGTGTTTCCTCAGCCTTCTTTCTTTTCTTTTCTTCTATCATTTGAGGTGTCATACGGGTTTGGTGGTTCCTTACTTCACCAACCCTGACACTAGGTTCCATGACAAGCTCTGGGGGTAGATCACCATGGAATGACATCATATTTGCCAGAAAATGAGTCATTTCATTGGAAGAGGACTCTACTAGTCCAATGAGATTCTGAAAAGTAGGGTTCCCTCCCAATGGAGACTCACTTGTTGATGCCTCACTAGGCTCACACTCTGTCAATGTGAAGGACTGCAGAGACAACTCAATCATGGTATGAGGGTCATCTGTTCTTTGTACCAGTTCATTAGGCAAATCTCCAGTGAGGAAATGAACATTCATATTGGTCTTTCTCTTCTTCTTAATCTTCATCTTTTCATCATGTTTAAGAGCAAGAAGTCTCACATCTCCCGGAGATCTAGGATCCAACTTATTCCATGAGCTATCACAGACATGGCCCATAGCATATTTTTTTGCCACCCCACTTCGTACATTCTCCTCAAGTGGCTTGCAGTAGGTGGTAGTATGTCTACTTTCACCACAATAGTAGCAAGTGAAACTCCTCTTAGGACGCTCATCATATTTTCTTCTCTCTCTGTTCCCTCCATCACCATTCTTCCCATTCTTTTGGGTCTGGAAGAATCCCCTTTCTTACCATAGCCCTCATTATCATCGTCATCGTCGTCATCTTCTTCACTTTCCGCCTTCTTCTTTCCCCTGTCATCCACAGCATGCGTTGCAGGTCTTGCGGCATAAAGTTAGCCATCACTTTTTGAAGAATATTTTCAACAGTTATATTGCTTCCTCTATTCATCCCATTCTCAGTCTCCCAGTCTTTGGCCAAAGCACTGATCTGATCCAGTGACCATTTCTTATGGGAGACAGTAGGTAGAGTTCTTATGAATGCAACCATTTCATTCCATCTGAGAGGATAGTGCTGAGCTTGATTAAGAACTGCTTGCCTTTCAGTGTCAGTAAAATTTGTCAAAAATATATGGCATCTCTGAGCCTCATCCAAATATGGAATTCTTCTTGATATTCAGGTAAAGGTCTGAAGAAAAACATTGAAAATGTAATATTTTGCTCTTCTAATATTGAGTAGGTCCTTAGTTGTGGTTGGTACCGAATCTTTCTCAAATTCATTTTTCAGTCTCTCTTTGACTTCTTCCCAAGTAGTAGCACCTTCCATTAATTCCTGAACTGCCAGTCTCGAATCAGTGTCACAATAAGATAGAAGGTGCTTAAGTCGTTGCTTATCTGTCCAGCCATAGCTAAGTCCAAACAATTCATACTCGTTCAAGAAGTCATTAACCTGGGGTCCTCTGAAACAGGGAATTCTCTCATCCGGCCTTTTTGCTCTGGCAATATCTGACCCCCCTTTGATTGTATCAACTCTCTCGACCAGTTCTCGTATAACCCCAACCAGGGCCTCTTCATTGGTCCCTGCAGATGTACTTGGTCTTGCTCGCCCTGCCATCTTGACCATAGACTTTTTCCCAAGTATTCCTTTCTCTTTCTATGACTCTTGTCCTCTTTCTTTTCTGCCCTTCAATTTCTCACTCTCCTCGCAAGAGATACATGCTCATTCCTCTCTTCTCTTGTCTGCTCTACCCCCTGAGAGTTCTGTACATATAGGGTATAGACAATGATTGATTGGGTAGTGATCAAGGGCAGTGCAATCCTTCTCAACCTCCCAATGTAATCTTCAATCAATTCTTTCTCATCATCCCTACTCAGTCTTCTGTCATACCCCTTTATAGTACCCCGGATCATAAAATATCGAGTCAGGTTATAATCTCATAATCAAATTGCATCATTTACAGCCCGCTGCTGATCCTTCTTGCAAGAGAGACCCGTTCCTGAAAAGTGTGATATGATACTCTCTCAGTAGCTCGCACTTTCACCACCTTTAACAGATAGCTTATCTCCATCTGGTCAGTGGTAATTCTCAAGGCAGAATCTCTCATGCGATCCAAGAAAGGCTGCAAAAACTCAAGCTCATCCAGGGTGGAAAGATTTTTGTTAGAGATCCGAAGAGTCCCCTCCACCTTGGCTACTCTACCTTCCAGCACAACTCCTAGTGTCAGTTGTTCAGTCAAGCTGGACATTGTTAAGCATCACAAACAATATCTGAAAGGTAGATCTCAGGTTGAACGTAATCAGGGACCTCGAATCTGTGTTCAAAGGTACTCAGGAGTAGAGATTTTATCATCACAGCGGAGTCTTTTTCTCTTTCTCTACCGATCTCTGCAATGGTTTCCAACAGAGATATCCAATCTCTCATGCCTTCAAATCCCTTAGTAATCAAGAACTCAGGGAGCCTCTCAAACTGTCTTACTTCTTTCCCCCAGGTTACTTTTCTCTTTAGCTTTTCAAGTCACTCTTTGGTTCTTATGAGACTAATGTAAGCGCCTGTCTGACACTTCAAGTAGTCATCTTCCTTTTCTAGGTCTGCCGGTGCATAAATTCGTACGTCCAGGCTGCCAGTACTAAGGAATTTTACCACTGGGATGTGAAATATTATGGGCCCCCTCTCACAAGTCTCGTACCTTAGGATCACAAAAGGATTATCACACCCTATTACCTCATAGAGTTTACCCCTCACAGTAGTTATCTTGGCTACTGAGAGTATTCTTCTTGGACTTTCTTCACTTTCCATGCAAACTTTATAATGGCATACCAATTGTCTCTTGGGAATGTGAATCCCTCAACAGGCGGAGATGATATCCTAACAAAAGGTCTGACATAGGTACTAAAAGAGAAGTTTCTTCCCTCTCGCTCTAATCTTCTTTTCTCAACATGTGCAAAATCCGAAACTCGTTGTCAACACGCACCTTTTCTACACTCCTCAAACCTTTGTTTGGGTACGTAGATCCCAATATCATACTCATCAAGATTAATAAAATAACATGTAAGAACATACAGGCTGTCCTGTTCCCGTCCAGGTTCCTTTATTACTTCATACCTCACGATTTCATAGGGGATTACGACCCTGTCTGCTATAGAGTTAAGGGAATCCAATAGCTTGTCTAATTCAGCCTTACCCAACCCTTCATGGCCTCTTATCAGTCTAAGCTTAGGTTTCTCTCTCAAGGGTACATAGCGCCGACTCATCTGGCTCTTTGGCCTCTTCTCACTTTCTGGGCAAACTCAATCACAGCAAACCAACCGTCTTTTGATAAATTTATATCAGGCAAGGGAGGAACTGGAAATCCCTCAAAGATAGTAAATCGAGTGGATCCAGTGAAATATTTATTTTCCCTCTCAAATTTCTCTTTCTCTTTCAGTACCACTTCCTCAGCAAATCCCCAGCATCTCCCATATACTGCATCAACACTTCTTTCCTTTGGAACATAAATTCTTACGTCATACACATCCAGGTCCGTGAAATAGAATGTCAGCACATATAGTCGTTCCTGCTCCCATCCTGCTCTCGACCATCTCATACCTGACAACTTCATATGGAAATGCCTCTCTCTTGCTTAGACTATTCAGTGACCTTAGGAGACATTCGACCCTCTCTTGACTTGGACCCGAACCTCTGCCAAATTTGTCTGATTACTTCTGCTGAAATCTCTTCAGCTCTCATGACCACCGCTTATTTTCTCTCTTGTCAATACCATGTAGATTATCGGCAATCAGTTAGTCCCATCACAATAGCTGTCAGGTATAGGAGGGATTGAAACAATCTTGTATGTCACTGGCATTATACCCCATTCCACTTTCTTCTTTTGCTTGATCAAATCAGTCTTTTCATCATAGATAAATTTGATCACGATCTCCCATAACCAGTTAAAATTATTACCATCATTGCTGCCTCCTTCCTTGACATATGGGCGGATATCATAGACATCTCCCTCAAAGAAATGAGTCAGCACTACGCAGATGGTTGAGCCACAAGAATAATAGCCCCAACAAGCCTCATACCTGCAAGGAAATATTCCTCTACTGGCAAATTTAGACAATTCTTTCAGAACACCGTTGACCAGCATTTGTCTCGATCCGTCTCACTCTCTTCCTTTCAATTTTCCTTCAGTGTGTTGTGAGATAATTGGGCATACCTGGTGTCAAGCTCGACTCTCTCCAGTCAATAATATCAATCTCCTTTCCCGATCCAGTGTAGTGCCTCACACATGGAAGAAATAAATCACAGTTAGCAGTCGTGATTCTCAAGAAAATCGGGACCTTAAATGAGAGTAATAGAATTAACATCAAACTCACAAAAATGTCAACAGTTCTCAGGTCCTAATCAAAGCTCAAAGATGAGGATGACCCAGGTTCGTTCTGGACACGAAAATCTTTTCATGTCCCCGGCAACGGCGCCATTTTTTTCGCACTTTTTTTCAGTTTGGCCTCTCAGGGCGGAAAGCCAATAGGCTGTCACGCAGGATTTAGTATGTGATTGCAATAAAAAAAAATAAATAAATAATGCAAATCTCTTCCTGTTGTGTGCGTCCGGCTTCGAGCGAGACCCTTCAATTGCGGCCTTCGCCGGTCCCCGGTCTTAGGAATCTTTTATTTTGATTCGGAACAGCAGAGAGTTATGCAAGTAATAATCATAAAATTATGGGGTGCTATGCATGCATCAATTATGTCAATCTGATTTTGAGAACTGTGACAAAACATCCACGAAGGCAATCATCGGGSAAAAATAATGCAGAAAATAAGACTGACTGACTCGGGTAAAGACAGGTGCAATTGAATGAGGGAAGAATGAGAACTCATGATAGTCTCAGAAAGTACATGTGGAAAGAGAGTGACCARCACTAGTCAAGAGTCCTCACTCATCCCTCTAAACATCTCTGTCTATCTCTCGTCTTACTGACTGTCTCTCATGCTTTTGGTCACATCTCTGCACTTCCTGAGGCTGAGGCTTTTCTATGAAACGCCACATGAAGCTCGCTATCTTTAGAGAATCACATCCATGACTCACGTGTAGGTCCAGGAAGATACAAAATTCTTCCCATGCAGAGGGAAGATACGGCTGTGAGAAAATCCCTCGTCTAAGATGAGGGAACTCAGAAGGCTCCGTCAGCGCCTCGTAGTCCATTGCTGCAGGAGAAAGGTACCTCTTAGCAAAATCCACCAAACCTTCCCAGCAGGACCCATCTGTAAGGTAATATGGGACTGGAGGTTTAGGATAGTCACAGAAAAGTTTGGGACCGAAGCTATAGGCTAGACTCGTGCCACCTTCAAGCTGATCAACTTTCTGCCGCACGAACTTGATTGCAGCAGCCCACAACACGTCAAAATGTGGATGGATCTCTTTACCCTTCTTCAGATAAATCCGTAAGTCTCTAATCGTGCTTTCTGCGAACTCAGTAAGAGCAATGAAGATTGACAAGTCGTCCAGCTTGAAACCATCGATCTTGACATACTTGTAAGGAAAGCTCTCCCTAGAAGACAACCGGTTGAGTTTGTCAAGAACCAACTAGTCAATTGTGATAGGCTTGATCTCTTACATGTACTTAAATGACTGCTGGCCGTTCGCTGGTCTCTGCTGAATCACACCCTCAATCCCTCAAAACTGTCCTTCTCCTCTGCCTCGGCACGCGTCCATGTGTTCTCTGAGATCGGGGCATCGGACCATAGAGCCACCTGTATCCAACAAGCCTGCAGCAATCCCAACCCCCGCACATGATCCGATAGTTGACCATGGAACATAACTCGTCCCAGCACGTAGGCTGATGCTCTGATGAGACCTCACGACCTATCACAGAGGGAGAGATGTATCTCTTTGCCAAATCAACTAAATCTCCCCAGCAAGTCCCATCAGTGAGCAGACATGGTACCGGGGGTTTGGGGTAGTCAGTGTAGAGCTTTGGTCCAAAGCTACGGGTCAGCGTGTCTCCTGCCTCATCGAACTCACGCTCCCTCCGACTGAGATAGATGATTGCTAGGATCCAGACGGAGTCAAAGTGCTCCTGATTATCCTTTCCTTTCTTAAGGTAGGGTCTCAGGTCATGGATAGTGCCTCCTGCAAAACTGGTGAGCACAACGAAGACCGACAGGTCCCCTCTCTTGAAGCATGCGGCACTGACATATCGRWACCGAATAGCCTCCTTGAGGGAGATCCTATTSAGGTTGGCCAGCACTGAATCRCTGACTGAATAGTAGTGGAATTCACTCATGTATGATGATGGTTGTTGCTTGCCCGTTGTCTGCTGATTTAATTGCTGATTTGATGAACTAACTGCTATTCTGATTGCTGAACTGATCCGATTGCTGAACTGATCTGATTGTTGAACTGGTTACACTGGACTGATTATTGGATGAATTGATTGCTGAGCCGATTACACTGGACTGATTACTGAATGAACTGATTGCTACGCCGACTACTGATCTGGTGATTGTTGATCTGATTGCTGATCTGAATACCTTCCCTAAGTGCTGATTGGGATACTGATCGGATGTAAAACGGTTATTGTTTGATTGCCTGTTTGGCCACTAGTCTGTTTGCTGGTAGTTGATTGCTGCTTGAAAAATTACTGACTGAAATTGAGCGCCGTTTGAAGTGACCGAGTGTTTTTCATGTGATAGACACAGAGTACTGCTAACTTGGCAGCAACACTGAACACTAGTCACTGTTAACAATGCTAAGTACTGTTCACCGTCGTCGGCACTGCGCACCGCTTACTGATAACGGCACTAAACGTTGCTTACCGATAGCAACACTGAGAACAGACTAATGCTGGCAGCGTTGGACACTAGCAGGGACAACCCCCTTGAGATTGAGGTATAGGAGGATGACCTGACTATACTCGTAAGTTGAGGCGAAAATTTAGACCTAGCTGATTCTCTTCTGACAAGGAAACTGACTGATGGTTGACTGAGATCTGATGCCACAGTAGTAGTTCTTTATGCAATGGTTGCTTAATAACGGGGTACAACTGTTTTTTGCCAGCTGGTATCTGACACTTAAGAGTCCCAGTAGAACACTGATCGAACACCAATTAGGTACTGATTGGTCACTGCCCACTTAATAGCAGCACAATGTACTGCTCACTTGACAACTTGATGAGAAAACTAGTCACCTASCTGCTGAGTGCTGGATGCGTGGCTATTTGCTGAACGGGACTTTTGGCTTTTGAGATGCGGGCGGATATCTCTAGAGAAGTACCCGAGTATATCCGTGCTCACCTGAGCATTGCCCTAGCCTGCTCCACTAATTCTAGCCATGAGCAGGTACTGTGCAACTTGCCATCGCTACCATGAAAATAAAGCACGTATTCAATATATTTCCTCCCTTTGGCCATYTCAACTGCATACACCCTCTGAGTCTTTCTATAAATTTCCATATCCGTGCAAGCCTCTTCCTCCCATCCTTCCTTCTTGTCTCTGTTTAAACGGGACTTCAACACAATGACATCGTCTTCTTTCATAATTCACTCAAGTTCTTMTGAGTTCAGAAAACAACAAAAGTGAACTGCAGATGAGTTTCGTGGACCCCTCACGCTGAACGCTATTACCTAACTTGGGCTGTRCTGCGAGAGTAYCGGGCTACTGCTGATGATGAAACAAGCTAGGCKTATGAGGGSCACTTTCAGTTTCTATATGAAAACACGAGTCTCCTTGTGCACGACACTCACGTGTGTTCCCCTATCTCATACTGGATGGTGCAAGTCCATGTGCCCCTCGCCCTAACAMAGGAACCCTGACTGCTGACATCATCAGACACTCGAGCGCGAGAATCCTTTCATTTTCTCATCCRGATATTGGCAGTTGCTCCCTCCCTCTTCAKTTCATCACTCGCCTCAGGTTTTCAGAAAAGTTTTCCGGTTGCTCAGCCATAGGGGGTATGGTCGATAGCCCATTCAAAGGGGGCACATACTCATTGATTARTACTAGCATCCAAAGACTCTCATGATCAGAMCGGTATACACATGCCTTTCATTGACTCAGACTGTTGTACCGCGCTCGAGATCTATAGGTACCAGCACTCAGGTAAAAACTCACGTGAACCTGAGGGCAGGGGCTCTGAGCTCCGAACAAGTCTGAGCGCAGTTTGATGGATCTTTCCACGCAGTTCATTCACCGTCACCATCAGCCCAATCAAGATTAAGCACGGCCCGTTCGACTATCCCAGCACAGCCTTTTATAAAAGTATGATACCTTCTGGGTTCAGAACTAAGTTCCCTTTTCTATTTGTTTTACCTAGAGTTCTGTCTCCCGGACACTTGGCCAGCCCATACCCGGATACAGTAAACAAGTAAAGGAAAACGAATTAAAAGGGAAGGCTCTGAGGAAACTGCCCTCAATATGCAAACTATCACCAATTGCATACGGGTCGACTGAGACACGAGGCTTCTGCGAAATAAGAGAAAGAGGGAAAAGGCAAAATAGGCACTCAGTCGCCTTCGAGTAGGAACTTAACGAGGATGTAGGTGATTTTCCTCAGTACCGACTTTCTTTTCCCCATCCAGTCAGAGGTYAAGGTATGGGACACGACMAATGGAGGACATTTTCTTTACTCCCCTCTGATACTCAAACACACTAGGTAKGCCTTAAAGAAGGCCTGCATATTTGATCAGACGCCTGCCTGCAGTCATCAATCTTGTAGGGCGCTTGGTCTTGCTCATACATGCTTTCGTTGGCCTACTCAGTCATGCATCAAATTTACCACAAGGTACGATCGAGCTCTTACTACTATMGGCAATTATTCAATCRGGCGAGAGTATGCACTCCAACCCACTCACGCCCTTAGGCAGTTGYGATAAGCAATCGCAAGGTGCTGTCACTCAAAACAATCGCAYAGCGCAATCACRTAACGTAGTCATACARCAYTGTCACGCAATGCCGTCACACGGCACCTGTCGCACAATGCASTCACATGRCACTRTCACACAATGCAATCTCGCATTCCTTCACACGTCTCAATAGYGCAGTCATCCACATRTCGCAGTAGCGCAATCATTCATATGTCGCAATCAAGCGGTCATCCCTTTTCACGCGAGTACACACTAACTTGCACGTTTCACACTCAATTAATTGCTAACTGCAAAACAACTTCTCCTGGTCGCTAGCAACCATTTCGATCGGATGCACAATTATAAACCCATACATTCAAGCTCTCGTATAGCCACGCCAAGGGGTAAGAGGAGTCAAAATCCAGGTTGTTCACAATGTCTAAATGACCTGGCTGAGAAGGAATAGATCAAGCTCAACCATGCAGAATTTGCTAAAAGGGCGTACAGTTGCCTATAGCAGAGYCATAGCCAAGCTTCCCATCCCCCTTTAGATTAAAACTGCTAGCATGGGTGCATGGAAGTTGTTTAGTTATCTGCAATCCACACACATTGTATACCCGCGATCACACTCTAACCCCGTTGTTTCTTGCATGAGACTATTAAGCGATCGCACCAACCTCTGAATCTCCCTATAGTGCGAGAAAGTCGCTCTGACTACGATCGATAAAGGGGCACGAGGTAATCTTTACGCACCGACGATGAAGGTCTGTTCTCATTAAAAGCAAGGTTACTACAAAGGGTAACTGCACATTCATCCGAGGTTCGACCCGACATGATCAAACCCCAGTACGAGAACCTTACCCGAGACAAGACAGAGGCGTAACAAGAACATGCGGTATCAAATTCTGCCGGAAGTCAACTGG
Organism: Chara braunii; assembly: GCA_003427395.1. Classification (NCBI taxonomy): domain Eukaryota; kingdom Viridiplantae; phylum Streptophyta; class Charophyceae; order Charales; family Characeae; genus Chara; species Chara braunii. The sequence continues at coordinate 1,746,801 of BFEA01000073.1, read as the reverse complement.
CAACAACAGGATGCTACAGAAATGAGAACTACCAGTGCCCACCCACACGACACAACTATTACCTCTCAAGTTGACAGTTAGAGATAGCCGTCACAGTGCGATCTCAAGACAGCCCCGCATCTCACGAGTACTGCTCGTCCCTCTTAGATTGATAGTTGCACAGTTCCACACCCCAATCTCCCAAAGCTCATCGCGACATTCACCTCGCCAGGGTATCACCAGCAACGCCCACGAAGACAGCCTCATATCTCGTCAGGTCACGATCAACTCAAGTCTCTCTCGATCACTGCATGCTTGCATGGGCGGACAGACCACAACACATTTATCGCGCGAACGCAGCAGAGCCTTTTCGAGTAAAACAACTGGCCACTCGTGCCTGCTCCCAACTCGCTAGAGCAGCCTCCTCTCTCTTGGCGTCGGGTCGTCACCATGGCTAAAACTATCGTCTTCTCTATATATTTTCCCTTATTTGCCTCCGTGGGTTGCCGCGAGTAGACTGTGTATCGCTTGCGTCCCAATCACTCACTTCCTCCGTGCACTTGCACCGAGCAAGAGAGAAAGTGCTCCTAGAAACAGTTTGCTCTGACAACAAGCGCAAGAAGACGATATGGTGACTGATCACTCGCCGAGCGACAAGAAAAGGGAAAAAAAAAAAAAAAAAACCTACTGTTTGCTGGTCACTTCTGGCATGGCGCTCAAACTTGCCATGGCTCTACTGACACTGGACTACTCGAGGAGGCGGAGGTTGACGTCAACCATATCCACTGAAAACGTGCTCTGGTCACCCATGTTACTTCACCTCTCGTTGACCTCTTCGCAGCGCATGTGTTCTGCCTCGCGTGTCTCACACCTGTCTCTTCCCCTTGCTCTGTTTTCCTCCTGCCCCACGACCTCTGGTCCCGCGGCCTCTGGGAGTCGGGTGTCGTGAGCTGGCCTCAGGTCCCTTTTCCACCGGCTCCACGGCCCGGTGGTGCTTTTGGATCTCCTTGGGTCTGTTCCAAGACCTGAGATCCGTCTCACAATCAGCCTCGCTCATTTCACTCTCCCCACCTGAGTCTCTCTCGTTGTGTTGCTCCTCCCTTGTCTCGGTCCCAGTTGATGATTCGGTCTCGTGATAGACGACCGTCGCTCTCAAGCCCACGGTCACCCCGTCTCGTCTGCACCTCCGCTCTGCCCTGTCGCGAGCTTCGGAAATGGCAGCCTGCAGCCTCTGGTCACCTCGCATCTCCTCCTCCCTCCCCCCTTCAATGCAGATTTCAGTCGGACTACCTCTCCCCCATCATCTGTGTGTCCGATTTTGGATTTAACGCGGGTTCCGCATTGAATTATTGAACGCGCGTTGAATTCGCGTTCAACGCCCGTTCAAACGCGCGTTGGACGGGGAAAAATGGGGTCCGCATTTATTTTTTTCGTAGACAAAACATAATTGAAAAAAAAAAGAAAAATATGGGGTCGTAGATCTTTTCGAGGTCTACGACCCTATATTTTTATTTTTATTTTTTGAGCTTTTAATATATTTTTAAAAAATCAAAAACGTAAGCACAATGAAAAAAACAAAAACAAGAAATGACATGAGTCTTTTTTTTTTGTGTTTCACAAAGATTTTGTAAGGGCTAAAAAAAAAACAGAAAACAAAATAAAAAACATAGGGTTGTAGATCTTTCAAAGATGTACAACAAAATATTTGTTTTTTTTTTTTTTTCTAACTTCGTATATTTTTAAAAATATCAAAACCATAAACAACATTTTTTTTGGCCTGCATTGCTTAGGTAATCTTGCTGGGTAGACTCCCTGATTTTGCCGGCTTCGTTCACTGTTGTTGCAACCACCACCATCAAATCATTTGTGATCTGATGGCTGGGAAGTACTATGCCGTGATTTCCAGTGGGAGGTCTCTGTTTCTTTTTTCTTTTTTTTTGCCTTTCTCCTGTTTTCCCAGCCTAGAAATTCGAAATGAACCTGTCAGGCCGCTGCCACTCAGTGTCACACTGGATCGGCCACAATCCAATCCGTCTACTAATGGGACCATGCCCCTAGGGTGAGGTCCCATTAGCATTCAGATAGGAGTGTGCCCGATCCGTGGCAGTGGCTAGTTAGGTTCATTACGAATTTATAGGCTAAGAAACAGGGAAAAGGCCAAAAAAAAAAAAAGAAACAGAGACCTCCCACCGGAAATCACGGGAGAGTGCTTCCCAGCCCTCAGATCACAAATGATCTGATGGTGGTGGTTGCAAAAACAGTGAACGAAGTAACCGCCACATTTTCTTGGAACAAAATTGACTTCTGTCAGAAGCGATCCTGACACCCTCCATATACCCCGTGATTGAAGGAGGGTTGCACCCAATGAGATAATTGCACAACAGCAAGTAAAATGCTGAATATCTTCTATCCAGTGGGCTAAGGCCGACCCCAACCTCATTTGGGGTTGGCCACACCCCTAACCGATTGAAAAGATTCAGGCGGGAAACTTTCTTTGCACTGACCGTGGGATCACGAGTACTGCATGGCAGGATTTGGGTCACTCAACTGCCCCACAAACTYGTTTCTAGCCTATCCCGTTGCTAGTGGGACCTCGCCCCTAGTGCTTGTCATTGCTGTCTGGTCGAAGTTGCCCTCAATACTGGTAGGGTGATGGCCCTGAGTGCTGGTCACACTGAGGTAGGATAGTAGAGACAGGGGGTCTGGTCCTTGGCCTCTACAAGACCCTGGGCTTTCAAAAAAAAAAAAAAAAAAAAAAGAATGGATCTTCTGCTAGAACGTGGAATAATGCATCGCCATATGTTTTGTCTTCTGTGCATGTGGTGAGTAGAGGCCCTTAGGGCCTCTGCACGTATTCCTAAAAAAAGAAAAACGAGAAAAAACAGAAGAAAAATCAGAAAACAAAAGAAAAACGGGAAAACAAAAGAAAGAAGAGAAACAAAAAAAAAAA
>BFEA01000073.1:1705259-1726668 GCA_003427395.1 Chara braunii | reverse complement strand
TGTGTGTGTGTGTGTGTGTGTGTGTGTGTGTGTGAGAGAGAGAGAGAGAGAGAGAGAGAGAGAGAGAGAGAGAGAGAGAGAGAGAGAGAGACGGAGAGAACGCACCTTTTTCGTCATTGGATTAGAAGCGCTGCGGGATGACGACGGCGTCGACGACGTGGGTGCTAGTATCGACGCAGAAAATGACGGTGCGGGTCGCGACGTAGGAAACGACGGCACGGAGGATGGCGATGACAGATATGGCGAGAAGAGGGATGTGGTGACGCGGGAAATGTCCATGCAGGAGACAGCGACGTGGGAGATGGCGACGCGGGATATGGCGACGCGGGAGATGGCGACCCTGGAGATGGCGATACGGGAGATGGCAACCCTGGAGATGGCGATACGGGAGATGGTGACGCGAGGGATATGGCGAAGGCAAGCAGGACATGGATAGTGGTATGTCTGGCAACGCAATGGCTATGGCGACGGCAAAGGCGGAAGGTGCTGGCGCGAGACTGGTTGGCGACACCTACAATTGCCTGCGCTGCGGGTACCTACAATTGCCTGCGTTGTGGCGCAAATTCGCAGGATGGCGTCGGCGTCATTCGAATGGCGGATGCATCCGTGTGGGCCCCGAAAAGTAGGGTGGGCGGGAAAATTTCCTCCAACCGGTTCATGGGAGCTGTCGATATAGCGCGATCGGGTGGTTCGTACAGAGCCTCCAAATTACAGCCCGCCCTCCGGCAACGGGTCCGGAAAGCGGGATTTCGAGATGGGACGGTCTTCGGGACCTGCGTGTGCCTACGGCTGCAGCCCAGTGGCGTGAATTTGCCGATTGGCAGTGGCGTCATTCCAAAGGCGGATGCATCCCTGCGGGCCCCCGAGAAAGAAAAAAGGCGGGCGGAAAAGTTTCCGCCAGCTGGTATATAGCAATCGTCGATCGAGCGTGATCGGGCGGTTGCAACTGACCAGGCCTCTCAATTACGGCCCGCCCTCCTATAACGGTTACGTAAAGGGCCCACCTGACGATAGAGCTCCCGACGCGACTCTCCGTCGGGACGAACCTTGCGGCCGCCTGTGACGAACGTGCTTGTTGGCAGCATGAATCGGACCGGGGTGTTGTCGACCCCGTTCGTTCGTGTCATTTGCTCCGAGCTCTACAGCAGCGACTCGTCTGCCATCGCTAGAAAATGCCCGCTGTTATATCGCAGGCCACAAGAGCTTTGAGGGCGTCGTTGTTCCGTGCCATCGTCGACAACCAAGGGCGCTTACGTAAACGCCACGTGACGCGCCACCTTGCGTGTGAACGCGTTCGCTCTGGCCTCTTCGTACGTGCATTTGAGGATTTTATCGGCTCGCAGGTCAGTAATAGGCCTACGTCCAGTGCTCGGCCCCTCTACTCTTCCAAGCCCCTGCGTCTTCGCATCGCCCATCCACATCTTCTTCCTCCCTGATTTTCGGCCCGTCTTTCCCCATCTTCCTGAAGAGATCGGAATGCAATCGCCCATCCACTTCCTCTTCTGCCTCTTCATTCTCGCACGAGTCCATCGGCACACGATCTTGACGATGGCGAAACCAATCGGCATGCGGACGAGCGTGTGCTGATTAAAAGCACGAAAGTCGCGAGCTACTGACATATGCTGACGTCATCATCTTCTGCATGACGTCAGCAAATGGCATCAGCTTGCGGCTTTCGCAGTCAAGATCTTTCGATGCCCACGACGAACACATCTGACGCGTGGACGACGTCGCATGGTCGTTGTTCTTGATGTCCTCGAGATCGCGTCCCGATCGACTTCCTGATCCCGTCTTCCCATCGTCTGTCCTGAAGTTTTTCGGATGTTGTGCCATCGTTGTGGTGATCCCATCATCTTACGTGCTCGTCATCGGAACGCTGAGCGCTCAACTCGCACGACGAATTCATCTGCAATCCTGACCACTGCCAGGCAATCAATCTTCTCCTGAGCTAAACCAAACGCGCACCGCCAAGATAAATCCCCTGTGTCGCGATCTTTCTCGAAGAATTGCGTCGGGTCTTCGAGAAAGATCGCGAAAGCAAGTATGGTGCGCGGCGCTCGGGGACGGCCAACTTCCTCTCTGCAGGCTGAGTGTTCGATACGGGCGATTGATCTTGGCGGCGCGCGTTTGGCTTAGCTAAGGAGAAGATTGATTGCCTGGCAGTGTTCATCCTTCTGAGTTGCACTGACAACGACCTCGATCTTGCCCCTTTGCGATGGGATGCTGCGGGAATGGCTGTGCTCTGAGGATGTTGTGGTTGTGGCGTGAAACATTCGATCTTGCCCCTTCGCGATGATATGCTGCCGGAATGGTGACGCTGTGAGGATGCCGTCGTTGCGCCATGGAACTCACCGAACGGCTTGATGATCCAGTCTGCCTATCGCGTGTCTTGCCGTCTCTCGGATCTTGTGCCGGCTGTCCCTCATTATCCCGTAGGCTTGTGATTAGACCGTTGCGTATACAACTCTCACAAAACATGCAGCTATAACCATCGCATGCAACTTGTCGAACTTCCCCAATGCGAAGACCCACCGCACACCGCCAAGACTCATCGTCCCTTGTTGCACACACAACCAACACTGATGAACCCACACGTCACCGGCCGGCACACACCCCGCGCGCATTGGCGACATAGAGGGAAGACCCATCCCGCACCTCGACGTCGTCATAGCGCCGCCTTCCGTACAGCATCCCATCGCAAACGACAAGAAACGAACACGCCACACGTTGGCGTGGACATGGTGTTCGACGACGACGGCGTGTTCATATCTGTGTTGAAGTAAGTCATCAATCAATTCACAGATTGATCAGAGATCTATAACCGGCGACCACATTTCAACTCTAATTAATCCGAGCTGTGGCTTTCGTACTCACCGAAGGGGGCTCGGGGGACGTGTAGCGGGAACGGGAAGGTGACCCGCTGCCTTGGGGAGGGGGTAGCGTCAAGAATTCCATGGGGGCCATCGACTTCAAATCAACGTATTTGCGAATGACAATATTCGATTTTGTGAATCTCAGCTCCCCCCTCTGTTGTTGTCTTCTTCTCGGGTTCGGATTCATCCGGACCACAACCGAATAGGAGGTAGGGACGACACTCCTGGCTTTTGTCAGCTATTTGTTCTTCCTGATGGGGGAATGCAATCATCACACAGTACGTGTCAGGTCCGCCTCACTCCGAGATGTTTGATGTAGTTCGGATGAATCCGAATCACATCGCTCGGTGCCTCAGGAACCGGGAAAGCATTTGGAAATTACGAAAATGAACCATCCAAACCGGGCTCGGATGAATCCAAACCACATCCCTCTCTGTGACGCGAAGTCTCACGGGGAAGGGATAATGAAGGCACAGGGAATCGCGTTCCAAGTTAACGTCTTTTAAAATTATGAATCGGATCCATCCGAACCACGTTTCTTGACATGAAATTAAACTTCAAAAAATCGCAACGAGCAACAAACGTGGAGAAAGGAATTCTTACCTTCGTGATCCTTTCCTGCTGCTCGCCTTGTTTCTGGAGAGAAGGTTAACAATAGTCGTATTTTTCATCACCACTTCAGGACACCCTTCACCACTTCAGGATGCAGTCTACCTAAACGGGTGGGTTTCAGGGTCTTCGGACCTTTCACCACTTCTGGACCTTTCACCACTTCTGGACGATTCAGGCCTGAAAATCATGAATGGTCCTGAAGTGGTGAAAGCTCCGAAGACCCTGAAAACCACCTGTTTAGGCAGGCTGCATCCTCAAGTGGTGAAGGGTGGTGAAGGGTGGTTTTCATGGTATTCTAACCTTTCACCACTTCAGGACCATTCAGGATTTTCAGATTGCATAAAACTCTCACTTGACCACTTCAGGACACCCTTTACCACTTCAGGTTGCAGCCTGCGTAAACAGGTGGTTTTCAGGGTCTTCGGACCTTTCACCACTTCAGGACCATTCATGATTTTCAGACTGCCAAAAACTCTCACTTCATAATTTTCATTCCTGAATTTTCAGCTACCCGATAACCGATTGTGTCTTTGGGACGTTCATTACTTCGGGATGCTTCATTATTTTCAGCTAGCTTGAACAAATGGTCATAAGGGTTGCTTTCATGGACTTCGGGACGTTCATCACTTCATGATGCTTCATGATTTTCGGGTAGCTTGACCAGATGACCAAAAAGTTTGCTTTTATGATCTTCGGGATGTTCATCACTTCAGGATGCTTCATGATTTTCGGGTAGGTAGAACAGATGGTCATAAGGGTTGTTTTTATGGACTTCGGGATGTTCATCACTTCGGGTTGCTTCATGATTTCCAGATAGCTTGAACAGATGGTCATAAGGGTTACTTTCATGATCTTTAGGATGTTCATCACTTCGGGATGCTTCATGATTTTCGGGTAGCTTGAACAGATAGTCATAAAGATTGCTTTCATGGTCTTCGGAACGTTCGTCACTTCGAGTTCGGGATGCTTCATGATTTTCGGGTAGCTTCAGGATGCCATAAGGGTTGCTACCTGAAAATCATGAATCATTTCGAAGTGATGAACGTCTCGAAGACCATGAAAGCAACCCTTATGGTCATCTGTTCAAAATACATGAAAATCATGAAGTGTCCCGAAGTGATGAACGTCTTGAAAACCATGAAAGCAACCCTTATGACCATTTTTGAAGTAGCTTGAACAGATGGTCATAAAGGTTGTTTTCATGGATTTCGGGACGTTCATCACTTCGGGATGCTTCATGATTTTCCAGTAGTTTGAACAGATGGTCATAAGGGTTATTTTCATGATCTTCGGAATATTCACGACTTCAAGATGCTTCATGATTTTCGGGGAGCTAGAACCGATGGTCATAAGAGTTATTTTCATCGTCTTCGGGATGTTCATCACTTCGGGTTGCTTCATGATTTTCGGGTAGCTGGAACAGATGGTCATAAGGGTTGCTTTCATGGTCTTCGGGACGTTCATTACTTCGGGATGCTTAATGATTTTCGAGTAGCTTGAACAGATAGTCATAAAGATTGTTTTCACGATCTTCGGGACGTGGTCACTTCGGGATGCTTCATGATTTTCGGGTAGCTTCGGGATGTCATAAGGGTTGCTACCTGAAAATCATGAAACATCTCGAAGTGATGAACGTCCCGATGACCATGAAAGCAACCCTTATGGTCATCTGTTCAAAATACCTGAAAATCATGAAGTGTCCCGAAGTGATGAACGTCTTGAAGACTATGAAAGCAACCCTTATGACCATTTTCGAGTAGCTTGAATACATGGCCATAAAGGTTGTTTTCATGGACTTCGGAACGTTCATCACTTCGGGATGCTTCATGATTTTCAGGCAGCTGGAACAGATAACCATAAGGGTTGTTTTTATGATCTTCGGAACGTTCATCACTTCGGGATGCTTCATGATTTTCGGGGAGCTAGAACCGATGGTCATAAGGGTTGCTTTCATGGTCTTCGGGATGTTCATCACTTTGGGTTGCTTCATGATTTTCGGGTAGCTGGAACAGATGGCCATAAGGGTTTCTTTCATGGTCTTCGGGACGTTTATCACTTCGGGATGCTTCATGATTTTCGGGTAGCTTGAACAGATAGTCATAAAGATTGCTTGCATGGTCTTCGGGACGTTCGTCACTTCGGGATGCTTCATGATTTTCGGGTAGCTTCGGGATGCCATAAGGGTTGCTACCCGAAAATCATGAAGCATCTCGAAGTGATGAACATCCCGAAAACCATGAAAGCAACCCTTGTGGCCATCTGTTTAAAATACCCAAAAATCATGAAGCGTCCCGAAGTGATGAACGTCCCGAAGACTATGAAAACAACCCTTATTACCGTTTGTTCAAATACCCGAAAACCATGAAACATCCCGGAGTGATGAACGTCCCGACGACCATGAAAGCAACTCTTGTAGCCATTGTTCAAGCTACTTCGGGATGCTTTATGATTTTCGGGTAGCTTAATACACATGTGTTTCAAGATCATGTTTGATATGAAAAGTTAAGAACTCAGCTTACTATGTGGTTTCACCATGAACAACCTAACCCTCCTCTCGATTTCATGATTGAAAAACTATTTTCAGAATGCACAAACCAACATTATTTTTCCCACTTCACAGTTTTCATATGCGAATTTTCAGGTGTGCGATAACCGTTTGTGTGTTTCTGTGATTAGGATGCATCTGAACCACAACCGAAGACGTGGTCGAACGGAGGGGGCACGTCGTCGTTTGTTTAAATCACGAACTGACGAAGGGGGGACACTATGGATTGTCTTGCATATTCTCGTCCGCGTTGAAAGTACAGGACGGTCTGCTCGCAGGACATCTCAGTTACCCATCACTGTTGTTCGTCAGGTGGTTCGGATTAATCCAAACCACAACCCCGGGCGCGGCGGGACTTGTCGGGGGGGGGGGGGAGTTTGTGAATCGTGAGAATGGTTCCTGCGAACCGGGCTCGGATGAATCCGAACTATGCCCCTCCCGACGATCCCAAGTCTCACAGGGAAGGGATGTCGACGGGACATGGTATCGCCTTACAACTTGACATCTTCCCAAATTATGAGTCGGATGCATCCGCCCCGGGATTCTTGACAAGAAATTGAGCATTGGGAAATCTGCGCGCGGAACAAATGTGGAGAAGGAAATTCTCTCTGCGTGCTCCTTCGATCCAGTCATGGCTTTCACAATGGGTCAGGCCCTGTGACGTTCCCGAACTTCTCGACATCGTGTCAAGCTTGGATGAGCTTGTGTGTTGGACTTGTGTAGGCAGGCGAACATCGTGTCCAGCGTGGTTGCGCTTTTGTCTAATGTAGGACTTCGGCATGAATCGACATTTGTGTAGGTCTTCGGATTGGATTAGGTCTTTTGTGGGACTTTTGTGGAACTTGTGTTCGGCATGCTCGTATTATAGGTGGGGCTCGTTTCAGGTGTAATGTACAGCTTTCCGGCTTGTGTTGCGCTTCAATTGCGCAGGTGTTTGGCATGATCGTGGTACGTAGGGCATTTCTTTTCATTGCTCTGGCGAAAAGAAAGAGACATATGGACTGTGCGAAAGGGTTTCGTGTAGATGACGACGTGTCATGTAGAGTGTTCGGCGTCGGTGTGCTGTTTGATTTTTCCCGAAGATATCCACAATCGCATGTTGTGTAGTCGAGGGCGTGGCTCGTTCGCCGTTTCCTCTCGTCTCATTGTGCTTTAAGACGTGGGCTTGAATGATTTTTGGAAAGCCCACAAACAACTTTGCAACGTGTCCTTCCATGGTCACTTGGAAAACCTCCACGGACTTCGTGATTTTAGGAAAGTCTCTGTGTACTTTGCGATACAGGACGGAATGGTTGTTTGCATTGAATGAGTTCTGGGAATGCCTCTATTTACTTTCCAATTTCCTATTGTGGACCATCAATGACGGCTTCGCCGATCCACAGTGCGGTACATGACGACTGAGTGTTGGCCTCACAAGGGGAACTATCATATGCCGACTTCATTTATGAATGTCCACATGCCCGTGGGTGTCGTTTATGTGTGTGTGATGTGTAGGATGCATGATGTCGTCGGGCACGTCGACAAGCATCAGCATGAGTCCCGAGACGCACACGCGCATAGCAAAACCATTTCGTCCTTGTGCGAAATCAGTGCGGCATCGTGACGGTAAAACGTGGATCGATGAAGCAAGCAGAGGGGACTTCGAAGACGACCCGTGGATGACCGTCGTCCCGTACATGAAACGACATCTTGATGATTGAAGCGATGCTACTTGGAATGTGATGGAGAGTGGCTGCCCTTGGGCAAGGTATTACAAGTTTGTCAATACCTTAGAGTTCGGGAGCCTCATTACACTGCCTGATGGTGTCCTCGAACACAAGTTCCTGAACCATATGCGAAAAACATTTGGTTGCATTAGCCGCTGTGGTAGTCGCCTCGACTGCGACAACATCAAGTCTTCGCCACGAACTTGGGGATCTACGCAGAAACAAGAGTTGATGGACTGTGCTCGTCATTGTTCATTTTTGGAGCAGTACCCACTCCGTTGCCCCGGGATTTCCCCACAAGCTGTGTCATACTGTGGTGTGCGGTTGACTGTTGCCGGATGCAATTTCGCCAGAGTGCTCTGTGTCGCTACTTCGAATAAAAATAGGAAACTTGTCGATGCAGTTGTGCATGTATCACGGAACGAGGTGGTACTCGCGGGATCAGGGGGAAGGCCGACGTACAAGTTCTCGCCGTTGCGGTACCACGGTGTAGATGGGTGGTCGGATTTGATAATAGCAGGCCAGGTCGAAAATTATTTATTGTGGCATGAGGTGGAAAAGAAAGTGTCCTACATACGAGACTGTATAGGAAAATCCTTAGCACGACCGGGACGGTTTGTTAGGATGAAATACATGTCCGTATTTTTGGAGAAAGCGACAGTCGACGAACCGCTGATTTCGTCCATCTCAAAATCCCTTTCCACGCGAGACGGATGACCTCTCTCACGCCGGCCCCGCTTACGCCATATGAAATGTGGGCGCTGAATTCTTCAATGGCCTGCCCGCCCGAAAGGCAGTGGTACTGGTCTTAGATAGCATGACGAGCCTGTTATCCGGAGAATGCATGCAAGCCCATCTTCACGGCTCCCCTCGGTACAACGGCATGAGCAGCACATTGGCCAGTACTCACGTGACCCACTTCACTGGACTATTTACAACCGCACTCTACATGACTTGTGATCAACGCAGTTCCCGCCGATTAAACAGCCAGATTACATCACCTTCACTTGTACATTTGTAGTTCGCTCGTGCACTGGCCCTGAGGCGAGAACATCACGAGGGAACAACTATCGCGCGAAAAACCATCCAGACATCAGACATCAATCAGAGCTCACTCCAAGATCCTTTTTCAGAGAGTATCTGACCTAAATTGGCTGTGAACTAATTTTCCCCATCACATCGTGAAAACCCACCAAGGCTCAGCAGTTGCAGACTCTGACTGAGAAACGTGGAGACAGCGGTTGACGTCAGTCGCATCCCGCAAGCTCACATCTGGTTCGTTAACGCAGTCTCCCTTTTTCATTGACCTTTTCTCACTCCCCAGACAGCTCCACGTGTCCCCCCTCGTGCGCGTGTCACCCTCTTGTGTTTTTCCCCCGCGGCTCTTCATGGGAGATGCGCCCTCAATGGCTCAGCCTCCTCTTCCTCGGGCCGAACTGGCCTCAGGCCCTCTCTCCACTGGTCCAGCCAGCTGGTGGTTCCGGCGGATCTGATCCAGTCCATGCAAGGATTGGACATCAGCCTCGCGATCGCTCATCTCTGACTCTCCTTCAGAGTCCCTGTGATTGTGCTATACCTCCCGTGTCGTGGTCCCAGTTGACGAGTCGTCCTCGTGATAGGTGACCGTTACCGGCATACTAGCAGTCACCCCGTCTCGCCTGCACCTTCGCTCGGCCCTGTTGCGCACCTCGGTAACAGCGGCCTGCAGTCCTTCGTTCCTCCTCATTTCCTGCTCCCTACCACCACACACATTAACCTTTAACCTCACCTCCCCGTCAGGTTTACGGTAGGTCAGTATAGTCTCCACTACAGTGCCCCTCTCATCTTCGCGCTCCCACATCCAGGAGTACTTCATATACCTCGGCCTGGAACCGCGCAGGCCATTTCGGTCTGCCATAGCCGCGCTTAGAATAGCCAAGGCCTCTATCTGAATGCACCCGTTCAGATAGCTCACGATAGCCCTCACTCCCCTGTATTCTGGTCCCAAATCAGTGGCATTAATGCGACAGGATGACTCACGAACACCCTCTGTTAGTTGTTAGATAGCCAGCCGCTTTTCTTTTATAGGTCTCCTCTATACCGCAACTTTTGTGTTCTAAACGAGGGATTTGAGTGTTTTCAAATTCTCGTATTTTTGCACTCTATAACAAAACTAAAGCAAAATACACAAAAAGGAGGAAAAGAAAATGCGGTACGCCAACGGTTAAAACTCATTACAGCCGGCTGGACACTGTGGTCCCATAACCAAATACCGACGGCGCACCTTTCACTTCAAAAACAAACCATCGACCTACCCCTATCGGGTGCCCGTATCCAATGGTAAGGAGGGGACTTACGACCCTCCACTCGGGGTGATAAGTCTCCTACCGATGCGGCCGGGGGTCGCCCCTCTTTTGGGGTCCTCCCGCGCGACGCCCAGCCAGGCAAGCCTAGCACAAGCGATTTACGAGGGGTCCTGCCAGCCTAGGCCGTAAGGCAGTAATCGTAGCTCATAAAACGAACCGTCGGCCTCCCTTGCGACGTGACAGAACCCAAAAGGGGAAAGCCGCGCCTGAAAACCGGTAAGTTAATAATAATAATAAAGGAAAAGAAAACTTAATCGATACAGCATACAACCGTCGCTGGATTACTCCAGATTAAGGCAATGACCCTGATCCTCGTGCTGATCAGGCATTCTGCTTTCTTTTCTTTTATTTTTATTTTCCTATTTTCCTTCTTCCCCTTTGCTCAGTTTTTCCCTTCCAACAGCAACCTGTGTTCATGCACCTAACCCATAACCTGGCAACAGGGCACTCGGCGCGCAGTAGAAAGGACCATGGCCGTCCCTCTACATTCGCGTCCCTGGGCGAACCCGACGACTACCATGACCCACAGGCCGGTAGTGCTCTGCTGTACAGCAAGGTGCCGAGCCTACGTGGACCAATGGAAAGTCCATTGGCGCACACTTTTGCTAGTGAATGCACTAACTGAGCCTATCCATAGTCAGGTACCATCCGGGTATACCAAGAGCATCACACAGGCTCGGGAACAACCCGACGAGCTACGGGTATTCTGAGCGAGGAACAGACACTGAATAGGAGTCCGGCACGTAGAGGAGGGTCGGGACACCATGCCCTCCTACAAAATACCAAGCCCCCACCCAGCGTCCCCGCTGGGTCGAAGCGCGTCAACAGCCAGAATAAAATAGTCCGTACCGATGACACTTTCATTCTTTCTCATTGCGCAATCGTAGTAAAGTTTGTACTACAGTTTTGCGTTAACCGCTGGTCTTCCATGCTTTCGCAGCGCTCATATTCTTTTTCACAGTATGCAGTAGCCTCTTCACTGCTCGTTCAGCCGTTCTCTCCCCTTTTCCACTGGCATCTCTCATTTTCTGTTCCCCGATCTGTACCCGTCACTACACATCTTCTCACTCCCTAGTAGTGAACCTTCACATTTTCATAATATCTTCTTAGTTACGATCTTTAACATCTCATTTCCTGTCTCTTATCTTTCTTTAGTTACCGTGTCAATTTTCACCGTGCCTGAGGCACGTCGTGGACAGGGTAGAGGAAGAGGAGGGCGAGGGGGTAAGGCTCGGGAGGAACCGCCGGCCCATGCCCGGCGTGACTATAGGTCTGAGGAGGAGGAAGAAGAGGTACGGGGTTATGGAGCGCACTCAAGGCCTTATCCGTGCCACCCGCTCTCTGCATGGTACGAGAGGACTCCATCCCCAGAAAAGATGGAGTACTTCCGAAAAAAATTTGAAGTGCGCTATGGCGCGCCCATCACTTCCTCACCTCCGTACTCTCCCAGAGCTCCTATCACCCCCACGGCGAGTAGAGCTCTAGTGCCTGCTCCGCCATCCTCTATCCCTTGCGCAGTTCCCTCATCTTCTCACTCCAGTAGCTGCATCCTTCTCAGCATTTTCTTTCTTCTCTCTCTGCTTCAGATTGAACTCATGGTAATCTTTTATATCCTGTACAGGCGTAACTTCTTTTCAGCCTTTTGAATCTGCTTCCCTCTTCAAGACTTTCAACTCATGTATCACTTCATAGTATCCCTGGCTTAAGAGTTTGAATACCTTGAGGCCGGGGACACAGGTTCCTCGTGAACCAGCCGCTTGTCGGCCACCAATTAAATTTAAGAAGGATTATGTCTCCACTTTCTTGCTTGCTGTTGATTCTGACCTCTTGTCATTCTGAAATCAATTCTCAATCTGAATTTTATATCAGAAAAAAAGTTACCTTAACTTTCACCTTGGCTGAAAATTCATAACATTGCCAGTCTGGTACCAATGCTTAGGACACTTGTTCCATCTGCCATGCTGGGGGTAGGGCATACCAAACCCTTTTCTGTTTTCTGGCTAGAGTAAGATATCTCCTCAACTTCTCATGTGACTTAAGGGATACCAAACCCAGTTTTCTTTCTCTGGTCTGAGTGAGGCATCTCCTCAACTTTTCAGATAGAAAGAAAGGGATACCAAACCCTTTCTATTTTCTCTGGTCTGGAAACTTCAGATAAATCTTTGTATACCTGCAAAACAGTGTGTCCCACAGACAACAACTATGCCCCAGCAAGCAGACTTCCCGATAGTTATCAGACAAGCAACAAACAAACAAAATAAAACCCAAAATAAAATAAAATAGAATAATAATAGAATAATAAACACAACAAAACGATTCTTCACACCCAAGAGTTTATTGATTGCCTTGGTCTTGGCCCACCACTGGCGAGGGATGACAGACGTCCCGTCAGTCTGACATACATCGTTCGGTCCGCCTCAGGCCAGGACTAGTCAGACCATTTGTCTTGAGAGCCCCTTTGACCTGCCTCCAGGTCAGGACCAACATACCCACTACTCAAGTATGACAGCTCTTCGGTACTCTCGCCAGGACACCCAAACTATAGCGGGTCTGGTCACCCTATGACAGTTGACGTCCCGTCAGTCAGACTGCCCTGAACCCGGATTTGACCACTGTGGTCGGGGACCGGCTCACCCACCAGTTTTTAGCCAAGGGCGTTGGCTGCCCCGCCCAGATTTTTAAACGTAGGACCCGGTCTAACTACGATTCAAAGCTCTGGCGAACCTTACTGGATTGCATCCTCTGACTGCAGTAGGGTTCCAGTTGACCCCTTTTAACCTCATAGGCCAGACTCCCGGAGCCTTAGCCTCAGTGGACTACGGAATTCGACACTCGCGTCGGGGACCTGCTGACCCCACCAGATTGCAACCTACTGCGGTAAGGCTCTATCCTTAGGTTAGAGAAGAAGATCCCAGACACAGACAATCAGGCAAGCATATCATAACCCACAAGCAGACTGCCTATGCCCCACAATAGGACAAACATTTCTCAAGAGACGTCTCTTCTGTCTCAAAAGGCACTCGACAACAAAATGATAACCAGCACCAAACCCTTACCAGAGACCTCCCTTCAGCCTCAAGAAGGACGCTCAGTGCTGGCCCTAGAGAGGTCTCTTCCCTCAGCTGGGTAAAGACAGGCAACTTAGTCAAGAGACACGAAGTCCTTCTGCTGACAACTCTTAATCAGACAGTACTGAACTCCTTTATGTCCATCATGCTTTTCTCTTTATCATAAGAATAATACTAATTATATCTTCTGATGTGCCACAGCCATGAGTTCCTCAGATCTTTGATACTGCGTCAATGTTCACAAAAACTGTGTCTCACAGTTATTCCCCACTCTCAGGGACTTAAGACTCATGGATCGACTGTAGAATTGCATCAAAGATATAGTTTTATTAACTCTTTTGCTTGCTGAAATGAAAATTTAACTGACATATAAAAAATTTAAAATGCTGCATTGAACCTTGCAAGGACGATCACAGTCTGCTGAAAATTCAGTTTTTTGCTATCTCATCATCTTACAGTACTTTTCTCTCAGTTCCCTGGAACTGTTTTTCGCACTTCGATGACTGACCTTTCTTTCCTCTCTTTGAGGTCACTGTAAGGATCAAATCAGGATCTCTGAAAATGAACTTACGGAGTCTTGACCCCGATACCATGTCGTGAACCCTGGATCCATCCATCTCTGAAATCTCATAAACTTTGTCTTCTGCTTCCCCTGTGATTCTGTAAGGACCAAGCCATCTAGATTCCAACTTTTTAGTCCACTGTGTCTCAAGGGAACTGTCGAACAGAAGGACAACATCTCCAACTTTCAGTTTCTCTTTTCTTATATATCTTTTCTTGTTCCATCTTTCTTGATCTGATAATTTGTTGGATGTCATTCTCTCTGCAGCATCAATCACTGCCTGGTCAACTTCTGATATTTGTCTCATTCTGATCTGGAGGAGCTCTGAAATAGAATAGTCTCTGTCACTTTCTTGACTTGACCATGTCTTGACTATGTTCTCAATAGGTAATGTAGCATATCGGTCATACCATAGCATAAATGGAGCATAGTCAGTACTTCTCTTGACTGTTATATTGTCAGCATATACAGCGGCTCTTAATACTTTTGGCCAGTTGCTGAGATTTCCTTCACACCACTTGGCCAACGAGTCTTTCAAAGTTCTATCACCTCTCTCAACAGGTGCATTCACTTGAGGATGGTAAGTAGTGACATACCGAATTCTGACTCCCAATCTAAGTGTGTTTTTTTTGACAATCTCATTTCTGAATTCTGATCCTCTGTCTGAGACAAATTCTCTGATAAAAGGATACATGAGATAGACTTCTTTTATCCAGTCATCTACTTGCTCGGCTGTCTTCCTTTTCAGAGTTTTTGCCTCAACATATGCAGAGAAGTTATCTCTCATGTTCAGTATAAATCTCATCCCGCCCTTGCCTAAAGGCATAGTGATGAGATCTAAATGAACTCTGCTTCCCGGTTCTACCATAACAGTGGGAAATAGGGGCTCTATCATTCTCGTGGTAGACCTCTTCTGACATAATACACATGATTTACAAAATCTGAAAATCATGTCTCTCATGCCTGACCAGAAGTAGAGTTTGACAGTCTTAGAGTAGGTTGCTTCAGCAGCCCTGTGGCCACCAGCAACCCCCTCATGTAAAGCAACGATTATCTCTAACTGTCTTTCCTTACCACAGACTACCCTTAGTGGAGGTAGGTCTCCTTAACATCCACAAAGAGATGTCTTCTTTTTAGCCTGAATTTCTTCCTTGAATTTTTACAATAATATTCTTTTAGCTGTTCCTTTTCCATCTTTTTACCTATCTCTTGGTAGCGTTCGTCATATTCTTCAAAACTGAAAAATATCTTGTCCTCCTTCTTTTCGCTTTCTTCTTCTTCTTCTGAACCAGAGTTTTTCCCAATTTCATGAGCAACCACTGCTGCTGCATTAACTTTTGCATACCAATCATTTGGTTCATCCTCTTCTTCTTTCCCAATAATCGATTCGTAAACATAGGTATTAGGGATCTCTCCCCATTTGTCTCTCTCTTCAGGCCATAAACTCCATTTGTAGGAGCATGGTACTTCATAATCCTCATCATCTTTCTCATTTAGAAAATTATCAACATAAGCTGATTCTTCAATCGTTCCACTTACATCTTTTTCTTCTTCTTTTCTCCACTCAATACGACTTAGACCATCTGCTCTGTTCTTCTCAGTGAGAATCTTTTCCAACTTAAAATCATATGTCCAGATGAAAGCAATGCACATGCTGACTGTTGGATCTACTTGTTGGTGTTTCTTAATGGCACCAATCACATCAGAAGCATCAGTCCTCAAGGTGAATCTCCTCCCTAGTACGTAGTGCCTGAAGCACCTGAGGTTGTGGATGATTGCCAGTAACTCTTTTCTTAATTGGGTATAACCTCTTTCTGTAGAATTGAGAGTCCTGCTCTCTAATCTCGGAGATCTCTCTTTCCCATTTTCATCTTTCTGAATGAGCACACCACCCAGAACAATTGGTCCTCCATCGACCTCAATGATGAAGAGTCTTGCCTCCGCATCATCCTAGAATGACACTTCCAGCACTACACCACCATCTTTTAGTTTTTCCTGCAGAGTTTCTGCAGCCGCTTGTCTTTTATCATTCCACGCAAAGTTAGCCCCTTGCCTTACCATCTCCCTCATAGGCTCTGCAAGGGTAGCAAAACGAGGAATAAAAATCATCCAGAATCCACAGACGCCTAAGAAGCTTCTGACATCTGTCACTCTCTTGAGTGGCAGGGGCCAATTTAAGATCTTGTTTATCGTCTTGGGGTCAGGACTCCTACCTTTAGAGAAAAATCTAGAGCCCAAGATGATCACTTCAGGTTGGAAGAAAAGGGACTTTGGTCCACTGACAGTCAGATTATATTTTTGAAGTCTCTTTAGGACCATCTTTACTCCTTCAGCATGTTCCCAGACAAACTTTTTAACTCCACCTGCGACCAAAGTCTCATCCTTTACCAGGAGTCCTTTTACATGATTGTCATCAATATAGGGGCTGGTTATTTCAGGAGAAATATCTTGCATGACTTGGATCATATCCCTCTGGATCACTGCCACACCATTAGTCCAACCCTGAGGCACCACACACATCTGAATGAGCCCTCTTGACGTGTGCATGACAGTCATTGGTCGGTTAGTGGGATCAATGAGAAACTGATCATAGCCAGAATACAAGTTGACTAGGGAATAAATGCATCGACCAGCAAAAGATTCAGAAAGGAGATCGGCATTAGGAAGACTACCTGCATCACGTGCCGTCACAGAGTTAGGCTTCTGGAGATTCTGTATCCATCTCAATCCACCTCCTCGTTTTCAAAAGCAAAACAAGTGGTAAGCATACGGTCCTTCAGCAGGTTCAGCAACATTAGATGCTATCTTCTTGTCAAGATATTTTACAACCTCTGCTTCTTCTTTCAGGGCATACTTGGTCGACCTATCATTCCATGGAACATGATCAACTGTCCAGATTTTGACCATCTTGATCATAGCCACGTCCAACCGCCCTCTCTCTTCATCATTAAAGGAGAATGCACCTGAGAGCTTCTGACACATTCTGAAGATATATTCTTTCTCTTTAGGCAAAATAAATTGATCCGAGTCTATCTTCATTGTGTCAAATCTCTCTTTGGTGACTCTATTTCCCAACTTTGCAGATTCTCTCAATGCTTTAATAATCTCTCTCTCCTTTTTCAATGCTGCATCAATCCTTTTCTATTAGGACTGCCACCGGATTTTTCTTTACCCCCTTGTTTTTTTTTTTTTTTTTGACCCAGTGGTTATTTTCCTGAAAAAGGGTGAGTCAATGCAAATTTCTGTTCCATTTTTCCACCTTTAGCAGTCTCTACAGCCTTCTTAAATGCTTCAATTTGCCCATCCTCATCCTCGAGTTTACCAATGTCTTTTATCATTTTCGAAACTTGATTGATACCCACTGAAATCTCTTCTTTTGCCTCTTGTTTTCCTTCTTCTCTTAGTTTCCTAATCCTTTCAGTAGACTCTTCTCTTCTGATTGAATGAGCAGGTAATTGATGCTTGAAATTATTTTTTGTGCAGACCATAAAGGTTTGCTCCTAAGAAGTCTCAGGATCTTGTAGGCCAATCCAAGATGACCCCTCATGACTGAAAAATTGGACCGCCTCCATCCTATACAAGAATGGAGTTCCCAAGATACATTCATGGTCTAGTTCCGGCACTACAAAACCCAGCAACTCCACTGTCAAGGTACCAACTCTGATAGGCAGGTTATCAATAAACCCTGGTACAAAAAGTTCTCCTGCAATATTACTCAGTATATTTTTCGCAGGTCTATCAAAAGATAAATTACAAGTCTCCATTGTCCTTCGTGAAATGAGTATCATCTTTGCCCCAGAGTCCACTAAGGCTAGAATCTTCACTTGATTAATACGAATGGTCAGGTGACCACATCCCATGGTTGCAAATCTCATCTTGCAGCCTGGCAGTGACTTATTCACCTGACTGGGAAAAACTGATCCCAAGTAGTTAACTTCTAATTTCTTGTTTTCAATTAATTTCTTCAGTTTCTCTCTCAGTTTGGGTGTTTGAGTCATTGCTTCCTTGAAGGACAGAGTCACTTCAGTCTCTTCCAACATTTTAGAAATCACATCAGAAATCACTGTCTCATCTTCCAAATCACTCTTCATAAATAATTTTCTCTTTCTCCCTTGTTCATTCTTTCTGTAGGGATGTTCTGGTTCTGGATCATCAAGAATATTAATCAGTGACTCCTCGGCCTTTCTTCTTTTCTTTTCCTCTATCATCTGAGGCGTCATGCGTGTCTGAAGGTTTTTCACTTCACCAAGCATGACACTGGTTTCCATGACAAGCTCTGGAGGTAGATCACCATCAAATGACATCATGTTTGCCAGAAAATGAACCATCTCATTGGAAGGAGATTCTACTAATTCAGGAAGAGTCTGAGAAATAGGATTCCCTTCCAATGGAGGTTCACTTGTAGAAGCCTCATCAGACACACACTCTGTCAATGTTAAGGATTGCAGGGACAACTCAGTTGTGGTATGAGGATCACGTGTTTTTTGTAGTAGTTCATTAGGCAACTCATCAGTAAGAAAATGAACATTCACATTAGTCTTTCTTTTCTTCTTCGTTTTCATCTTTTCATCGTGTTTAAGAGCAAGAAGTCTCATACCTCCTGGATGCCTGGGGTCCAACTTGTTCCATGAACTATCACAGACATGACCCATTGCATCCTCCTTTGCCACCCCACTCCTTACATCCTCCTCAAGAGATCTGCAATAGGTGGTTGTGTAACCCCCTTCACCACAATAGTAGCAGACAAAACTCTTCTTAGGATGATCATCATACTTCATTCTTTCTCGGTTTCCTCTATCACCATTCTTTCCATTCTTTTTGGATCTAGAAGAGTCTTCCTTACCATAGCCTTCATCGTCATCATCATCATCATCCTCTTCACTTTCAACTTTCTTCTTTCCTCTGTCATCCATAGCAAGATTCGCAGGCCTTGCAAGCATAAAGTTAGCCATCACCTTTTGAATAATATTCTCGGCACTCATATTGTTCTCTCTATTCATACCATTCTCAGTCTCATAGTCCTTGGCCAAAGTACTGATCTGATCCAGTGACCATTTTTTTATGAGAAACTGTAGGCAGAGTTCTTACAATTGCAATCATTTCATCCCATCTGAGAGGATAGTGCTGAGCTTGATTGAGAACGGTCTGCCTTTCGGTGTCATTAAAATTTGTCAAAAATATATGGCCTCTCTGGGCTTCGTCCAAATATGGAATTCTTCTTGCTGTTCAAATGAAGGTTTGAAGAGAAACATTGAAAATGTCATACTAAGCTCTTCTGATGTTGAGTAAATCCTTGGTTGTAATTGGAACTGAGTCCTTCTCAATTTTTTTTTTCATTCTCTCTTTGACGTTTTCCCATGTAGTGGCCCCTTCCATTAGTTTTTGAACATCCAATCTTGAGTCAGTATCACAATAAGATAGGAGGTACTTAAGTCGTTGCTTATATGTCCAGCCATAACTGAGACCAAATAATTCATACTCATCCAAGAAATCATTCACTTGAGGCCCTCTGAAACATGAAATTATCTCATCTGGCCTCTTTGCTCTTGCAATGTCTGACCCTCCTTTTATAGTGTCAACTCTCTCGACCAATTCTCGTATAACCCAACCAAGGCCTCTTCATTGGTCCCTGCAGAAGAACTCGGTCTCCCTCGTCCTGCCATTTTGACCATAGATTTTCCCGGATAGTTTCTTCTCTCTTCCTGTCACTCTTGTCCTCTTCTTCCTTGTCCTTCAATCTCTCACTCTTCTCGCAAGGGATACAGGCTCGTTTCTCTCTTCTCTTGTTTGTTCTACCCCTTGAGAATTAATGCAATTCTTCTCAGCCTTCCAATGTAATCTTCAATCAACTCCCTTTCATCATCCCTACTCAATTTTCTATTATAGCCCTTTATAGTATCCTGAATCATAAAATATCGAGTCAAGTCTATAATCTCATAATCAAATTGCATTGCTTACAACCCGCTGTTAATCCTTCTTGCAAGAGAGACCCGTTCCCGAGAAGTGTGGTATGATACTCTCTCAGCTGTTCCAACTTTCACCACCTTTAATAAGTAGCTTATCTCAGTCTGATCAGTGACAATTCTTAGGGCAGAATCTCTCATACGATCAAAGAAAGGTTGCAAAAGTTCAAGCTCGTCCAGGGTAAAGAGGTTTCTGTCAGAGATCCGAAGAGTCCCTTCTACCTTGATTACTCTACCTTCCAACGCAACTCCTAGTGTCAGCTGTTCAGTCAAGTTGGGCATTGCTAAGCATCATGAGCAGTATCTGAAAGGTAGATCTCATGTTGAATATAATCAGGGATTTCGAATATGTGTTCAAAGGTACGCAGAAGCAGGGATTTTATCATCACAGTGGAGTTTTTCCCCCTTGCTCTACCAATCTCATCAATAGTTTCTAACAGAGGCATTCAATCTTTCATGTCTTCAAATCCCTTAGCAATTGAAGACAGAGGCAGCCTCTCACATTCTCTTACTCCCGCTCCCCAAGTTACTTTCCTTTTCAACTTATCTAGCCACTCTTTTGTCCGCTCAAGGCTAACGTACGCCCCTTTTAAATATTCCAAGTAGTTAACCTCCTCTTCCAGACTGTTAGAGGAATAAACCCTCACATCCAAACTGTCAGAGTTCAGGAATTTAACTACCGGAATATGAAATACTATATGTCCCTCCCCACAAATCTCATGCCTTAAAGTTACAAAGGGATTATCATGCCCTATCACCTCACAAAGTTTGCCCCTCACAGTAGTTATCCTAGCTACTGAGAGTATTTTTCTTGGGCTCTCTTCACTTTCCATGCAAACTTTATCATGGCAAACCAATTATCTCTCGATGGGTTGATATCAGGTAAGGGAGGAGATGGGAGTCCATCAAAGACAGTAAATCGAGTAGATCCAGTAAAGCATTTGTTTTCCCTCTCAAGCCTCTCTTTCTCTTTCAATACGACTTCTTCAGCAAATCTCCAGCATCTCTCATACACGGCACCAACACTTCTTTCTTTTGGGACATAGGTTCTCACATCATACACATCCAGATCCATGTAATACAATGTTAGTACATATAACCGTTCCTTCTCTCATCCGCTCTCGACCATCTCATATCTGACAACCTCATATGGGAACACCTCTCTCTTGCTTAGAGTGTTCAGTGACTTTAGGAGACACTCAACTTTCTCTTCGCTTGGGCCTGAACCTCTGCCAAATTCCAACCTTCTCTGTCTGATTTCCTCTACCGAAATCTCTTTAGTTCTCATCACCACAGATTCTTTTCCCCAACGTCAACACCATGTTGATAATTGGTAACCAGTTAGTCTCATCGCAATAGTTGTTAGGTACAGGAGGGATTGGAACAGTCTTATACGTTACTTGCATCACACCCCATTCCACTTTCTTCTTTTGCTTGATCAGATCTGCCTTTTCATCATAGATAAATTGGGTCACAATCTCCCATAGCCAATTAAAGTTCTCACCATCGTTGCTACCTCCTTCTTTGATGTATGGGCAAATATCATCGATATCTCCCTCCAAGAAGTGAGCCAGCACTACGCAGCTGGTTGAGCCACGGGAGTGATAGCCCCAACAACCCTCATATCGATAAGGAAATATCCCATTGGAGGTGAGTTTGGATCAGGGTTGTCGAGCCTCGGCCCCGGGGGCCGGGGGTCGGCACCCCTGGCCTCGACAAAAAAAGTTAAAAAAAA
>BFEA01000073.1:1690390-1704573 GCA_003427395.1 Chara braunii | reverse complement strand
GCGGGGCCCGGCGGGGGTCCGGGTGTCAAACCCCTACCCCGGCTTTGCCCCCGGGTGCCCCCTCCTGACAACCCTGGTTTGGATAACTCTTTCAGTGCACTGTCGACCAGCATTTGTCTTGATATGTCGCTCTCTTTCTTTCAATTCCTTCAATGTATTGAGGAGCAATAGAACATACCTGATATCAAACTCAATTCTCTCCAGTCAATAATATCAACCTCTCCCGATCCAAAGTGGTACCTCACACAAGAAAGAGATAAATCTCAGTTAGCAATTAGTTTCTCAAGAGAGTAATAGCTCAAGAAAGATTACAAGATCAATCTGGAAAATTCTGAAATTGTCATCAGTTCTCAAGGCCTAATAAAAACTCAAAGCTGCTTGTTGACCCAGGCTTGTTCCGGACACGAAAAGTTTTCATGTCCCCGGCAACGACGTCATTTTTGTCGCACTTTTTCCAGTCGGATCGTTTTAGGCGACCGGAAAGCCAACAGGCTCTCACGCAGGGTTTTGTATGTGATTGCAATAAATAAAATAAATTAAATAATGCAAATCCCTTCCTATTGTGTGCGTCCGGCTTCGAGCGAGACCCTTCAATTGTGGTCTTCGCCGGTCCCCGGTCTTAGGAATCTTTTATTTTAATTCGGAACAGCAGAGAATCATGCAAATAATAATCATGAAAATTGTGGAATGCTATGCATGCATCAGTTTATATTATCTGATTTTGAGAACTGTGACAGAATCATCCACGAGAGCAAATCATCAAGCAAGAACAATGCAAGAGGCAAGATCGATTGACTCGAGAAAAGATGGAGTCAAATGAATGAGGGAAGAATGAAAACTCGTAATAGTCTCAGAAAGTACATATGGAAGAGAGCATGGCCAGCACCAATCAAGAGTCCTCACTCATCCCTCTGAACTTCACTCTCCATCTGTCACTTTGTTATCTGTCGTTTGGGCTTCTTACCATGCCTTCGTACTCTCTAAGTCTGTGGCTTCTGAATGTAAAACCACCTGAACCCTGCTAGTTCCAAATATTTCCAGCCAAGTCTCATGATGCGAAAGTCAACCATAGCACAAAATTCCTCCCATAGAGTTGGGAGATATGGCTGAGAGAAAATGCCCCTCCTGAGATGTGGGAACTCTGAGGGTTCGGTCACTGCCTCGTAGTCGATCTCTACGGGCGATAAGTATTTCTTGGCCAAGTCCACCAATCCACCCTTATAAGAGCCGTCAGTAAGATAGTAGGGGACCGGAGGTTTGAGGTAGTCAGTGAAGAGCTTAGGACCAAAGCTATATACTAGTTTTGTGCTCCCCTGGAGTCTTTCAACTTTCCATTGCACAAACCCGGCTGCTGCGGCCCAAACTGCGTCAAAATGAGGGTGTGTCTCGTTCCCCTTTTTCAGAAAGATCTGTCGGTCGATGATTGTACCCTCAGCGAACTCAGTGAGGATGGCGAAGATAGGCAGATCTTCTCGCTTGAATCCATGAACTCTGACATACTTGTAGGGGAAGCTCTCCCTGGCAGCAATCAGGTTGAGGCTATCAATGACTGACTGATCAACTGTGATGGCGTTGATCTCTCTCATGTGTTCGGATAAGTAGTTACTCCCTGATAGAGAGAAAAATGACCGTGCTTGATTAACAGATGTCCGCCGTTTGAGTGTCTTTTGAATACCGTTCTGAATGTTGTCTCTGGTTGCTGTTTCTGATTGTTGTTTCTGACTGAAAAATTGCTATTTCTGATTATTGTTTCTCATTGCTGTTTCTGAATGAAAGATTGCAGTTTCTGATTGTTGTTTCATACTGAAAGATTGTTGTTTCTGATTGTTGTCTGAATGTAGTCTGATTGCTGTCTGAATGTAGTCTGACTGGTGTGTGAATGTAGTCTGATTGCTGTCTGAATGTAGTCTGATTGCTGTCTGAATGTAATCTGATTGGTGTCTGGATGTAGTCTGATTGTTGTCTGATGTAGTCTGTTTGTTGTCTGAATGCCGATCTGAATTCTGATATGAATACCTTTTTCTGATTGCTGACCTGAATGCTGATTGTCTGCTGATTGACTGCTGGTTGATTGTTGATTGAGGACTGCATCTCTCGCCTAGTCCCTGATCCTTTAATAGTGAGGTTCCGAAAAAAGCACTTGGGTTACTGGGTTTCCACAATCTGAGATGTTGATGGCCCGGCTGGATTCTAGCGGTACTCTTTCGTGTTTAGATGAGATTTGGATCACTGATTATACAGGGTGATGTCTCTCACATCTGGTCCTTCTGAACGATGCAACCCGATTAATCCCATTGCCTTCTCGCTCTCGTTTATTTTCACTTTAATTACATTACACACAGCAACTAACAAGGAGCTCTCTTTTCATTCTTACTATTTGTTGTTGGAGACTTCTCTTGCTTGGCCCACAGACTCTACAAAGGACAAGGTGCTATGCAATCACCCAATCGATCCATAAAAGTAGAAAGTGTACTCAATGGACTCTTGCCTTTCCACTAAGTCTAACGCACCTTCTCTCATTAGTTTCCAGACTTGTTGAGTGTCTTTGATTGCCTTCTCCTCCCACATGTCTCTCTTGTCCCAATGGAGGGCACAAGTCATTCTCAGAGTTGCTTTTGCCTCCCTTATAATTCCTCCAAAGGGTCTACTTCTGGTATGAGACTGATACGCGCAAGGGGATATGGCCAGCTCCCAAATCAAACTATTGCACGACTAGCAACAAGTTTTAGATGACTTACAGGCACACCCCCGTTTTTCCTCGTCTTGGTACCGCAATGAATGGGTGCTCAGAGAACCTTTGGCTGGGCACGTTCCCCCTTTCTGCTATATCCTCATACTAGGACCAGCCAAAGGGAATGGGCTTGCAATGGAAGCTTGGCTGCACATACCCGTTCTGAGTATTTCACCGTTGATGCTTGAACAGGCAGCCCGTGCCAAGCCAGCTGGGTCCACATGAGAGTTTCCTTCTTAAGGTGTCAGACAACAAGCAGTGGAGCGCAGGGTCCGTTAAAACGGGGAGGGGACCCAACCACTTTTGTTTGTTCATGGCCCCAATTGATTTGGATTTTCATACACGACGAATATTACCTCTCAAAGGTCGATGACGCTTATCTGGGTAGTTCTCGTTGGAACTCTTCCCCGGAAGGGGTTCTAAACCCTCGTGCATCAATCCCACCAGCGTGTTCGAGCAGCTCTACCCTATCCGTCAGTGTTGCATAACAGTCTCTTCACCCACTTAGTGTGAGGCAAATGTACTCCATCTGACCTCTCCTTCTGGGTGGAGCACCTAACGCAGCTATCTCAAAAACGTGCTCGGGTACTACCCAGACCGTTATTAAGTGCGGCCACTACCCAGGCCGTCCCAATATCTCTAATACTGGGTACAGATCGTCCACTATATAGGATATTCTCAACAATGGTTTGATTACTACACAGATCTGGGTGACTCTGTTTTACGACTCAAAAGTTGGTGAGTATAATAACCAATCAGGATTGGTGTTTGCAGTGAACAAGACCAAGGGTTGATCGCTCAGGCTAGTATGGTATGTCAGACAGGAATAAACATACAAGGGAAAATAAAGAGCACACTTCAATGTATTCTGTTTCTGAACTGCTCAATCACCGTCAAGCAAATATTTAGCGAGGACATAAGAGATTCTCCTCAGCATTGCCTTTTCCCCATCCATCCCAGAAACCAAAGACACAGATCATAGCCAATGAAAATCGTCTCTGTGTTCCCCTCAACATACAAGCCCACTCGACGAACCTAGGAGTTGCCCTGCATACTCAAACAATACCCACCTACTATCATCAAAATCGCCGAAGCATTCATTCAGGCATTCGCCTAATCTCGCGAGCACTCGCAAACGCACATAATCATGCGCTTAATTTTTCTCAGGCCACGAAAGAAACTCGTACAACTATAAGCGAACATTACGATCGAACGAGCATTCGTAAGTCAACACGTTATGCGCTCATACGGTCATCCGACACAGTCACTCAATGAAGTCACACGACGGAATTATGCAATGCAGTCGCACGACGTAGTTACTTGATGCAGTCATACGGCATAATCACGCTGAGCAGTCACGCTGCACAATCAAGCTGTGCAGTCACGCAGCACAATCAAGTTGTGCAGTCACGCAACACAATCAAGCTGTGCAGTCACGCACAATGGAAACGGTAAGGAAAATAAAAAAAGAAAAAGAAAAAAGAAAGTCAGAATCTCCAACCGTATTTGTAGTCTCCTTCCCCGCAGGGCCTAAGTACACAACTACGGGGTTGCATAACTTTATGGCCTTGCCAAGAAATCAGATAAGCCACTCAAYGCAGKGAAATRCACCCAATAGACAGCRTGGTGYCATACCAATACCAAGAATATTCRACTTTAGCCTCGCTAAACACTTAAAATAACCTCCCATACGTCGGGTTCCCTCCGAGGCAAACACACTCTGATTCGTTGTTAYAAGCTKGGGCTACTCCCTTGCTTGCYCGTTTRCACAGTCTACTGAGGGCTTAATTCTCTGTCACGATGCAACATGGTTGGTTAATAACGATCATCCGCACTGATTAACCAAATTAATAAGGAGACCAAAAGTAGGGGAAGCAAAACAAACAAGAAAAGAGAGGGCTATTTTACAATGGCCAGCATCTTATCTAAGGGCTCGGCCAAGACAGTTATGAAAGAGAAGCTTCAATGACCCTCGATAGCAATCTCCTTTATAGGTAGAAAGTCCTATGAGAGGAGGGACGAAACAGGTAGTCATCAGTGTGGGTACGCCAACCGGTAAGTAAAATCGCGTTCAAAGAGCGGGAGACCCCTCCCTCTCGCTGATTTCGCCCATCTCAAAATCCCTTTCCACGCAAGACGGCTGACCTCTCTCACGCCGGCCCCGCGTACGCCAAATGAAATGTGGGCCTTGAATTCTTCAATGGCCTGCCCGCCCGAGAGGCAGTGGCAATGGTCTTAGATAGCATGACGAGCCTGTTATCCGGAGAATGCATGCAAGCCCATCTTCACGTCTCCCCTCGGTACAATGGCATGAGCAGCACATTGGCCAGTACTCGAGTGACCCACGTCACTGGACCCTTGACAACCGCACTCTACATGACCTGTGATCAATGCAGTTCCCGCCGATTAAATAGCCAGATTACATCACCTTCACTTGCACATCTGCAGTTCGCTTGTGCACTGGCAGTGAGGCGAGAACATCACGAGGGAACAACTATCGCGCGAAAAACCATCCAGACATCAGACATCAATCAGAGTTCACTCCAAGATCCTTTTTCAAAGATTGTCTGACCTCAATTGGCTGTGAACTAATTCTCCCCATCACATCGYGAAAACCCACCAAGGCTCAGCAGTTGCAGACTCTGACTGAGAAACGTGGAGACAGCGGTTGACGTCAGTCGCATCCCGCAAGCTCACATCTGGTTCGTTAACGCAGTCTCCCTTTTTCATTGACCTTTTCTCACTCCCCAGACAGCTCCACGTGTCCCCCCTCGTGCGCGTGTCACCCTCTTGTGTTTTTCCCCCGCGGCTCTTCATGGGAGATGCGCCCTCAATGGCTCAGCCTCCTCTTCCTCGGGCCGAACTGGCCTCAGGCCCTCTCTCCACTGGTCCAGCCAGCGGGTCGTTCCGGTGGATCTGATCCAGTCCATGCCAGGATTGGACATCAGCCTCGCGATCGCTCATCTCTGACTCTCCTTCAGAGTCCCTATCATTGTGCTGTACCTCCCGCGTCGTGGTCCCAGTTGACGAGTCGTCCTCGTGGTAGGTGACCGTTACCCGCATACTAGCAGTCACCTCGTCTCGCCTGCACCTTCGCTCGGCCCTGTTGCGCGCCTCGGTAACATCGGCCTGCAGTCCTTCGTTCCTCCTCATTTCCTGCTCCCTACCACCACACACATTAACCTTTAGCCTCACCTCCCCGTCAGGTTTACCGTAGGTCAGTATAGTCTCCACTACAGTGCCCCTCTCATCTTCGCACTCCCACATCCAAGAGTACTTCATATACCTCGGCCTGGAACCGCGCAGGCCATTTCGGTCTGCCATAGCCGCGCTTAGAATAGCCAAGGCCTCTATCCGAATGCATGCGTTCAGATAGCTCACGATAGCCCTCACTACCCTGTATTCTGGTCCCAAATCAGTGGCATTAACGGAACAGGATGACTCATGAACACCCTCTGTTAGTTGCTAGATAGCCAACCTCTTTTCTTTTATAGGTCTCCTCTATACCACAACTCCCGTGTTCTAAACGAGGGATTCGAGTGTTTTCAAATTCTCGTATTTTTGCACTTTATAACAAAACTAAAGCAAAATACACAAAAAGGAGGAAAAGGAAATGCGGTACGCCAACGGTTAAAACTCATTACAACCGGCTGGACACTGTGGTCCCACAACGAAATACCGAAGCCGCACTTTTCACTTCAAAGACAGACCATTGACCTACCCCTATCGGGTGCCCGTATCCGATGGTAAGGAGGGGACTTATGACCCTTCATGCGGGGTGATAAGTCTCCTACCGATGCGGCCGCGGGTCGCCCCTCTTTTGGGGTCCTCCCG
Source organism: Chara braunii (assembly GCA_003427395.1). NCBI lineage: Eukaryota > Viridiplantae > Streptophyta > Charophyceae > Charales > Characeae > Chara > Chara braunii. The sequence continues at coordinate 1,698,008 of BFEA01000073.1, read as the reverse complement.
CGCGACGCCCAGCCAGGAAGGCCTAGCACAAGCGATTTACGAGGGGTCGTGCCAGCCTAGGCCGTCAGGCAGTAATTGTAGCTCATAAAACGAATCGTCGGCCTCCCCTGCGACGTGACAGAACCCAAAGGGGAAAGCCGCGCTTGAAAACCGGCCTCCCCTCCCGTCAGGAAGTTAATAATAATAATAATAATAATAATAATAATAATAATAATAATAATAATAATAATAATAATAAAGGAAAAGGAAAACTCAATCGATACAGCGGACAACCGTCGCTGGATTACTCCAGATTAAGGCAATGGCCCTGATCCTCGTGCTGATCAGGCGTTCTGCCTTCTTTTCTTTCATTTTTATTTTTCTATTTTCCTTCTACCCCTTTGCTCAGTTTTTCCCTTCCGACAGCAACCTGTTTTCGTGCACCTAACCCATAACCTGGCAACGGGGCACTCGGCGCGCAGTAGAAAGGACCGTGGCCGTCCCTCTACCTTCGCGTCCCTGGGCAAACCCGGCGGCTACCATGACCCACAGGCCGGTAGTGCTCTGCTGTACAGCAGGGCGCTGAGCCTGCGTGGACCAATGGAAAGTCCAGTGGCGCACCTTTTTGTTAGTGAATGCACCAACCGAGCCTATCCATAGTCAGGTACCATCCGGGTATACCAGGAGCATCGCACAGGCTCGGGAACAACCCGACGAGCTACGGGGAACAGACACTAAATAGGAGTCCGACACACGGAGGAGGGTCGGGACACCGTGCCCTCCAACAGCATGCGCCTTTGAACCAGGCTTGCAGGCATCTCGACGCCAAGGTTTGCTTGGGGAGTCGCCAATTCGGGCGTCGCTTGGAGGCGGCGTTGGCGAACGGTTGGAACAGGCCTCGGGATCGACGTCTCCCCGAAGTCTCGTAGAAAGGATCGGTGAGTTCGTCGTGGCAAGAAGGTGGCTGAGTTGTCGACGGCCGGTCGACCGGGTGGCTGGCAGGTTCGAGAGGTGCGTGAGGCAGACGAGACGACTCTGTCGGTCCGCCCTGCTCATGCGCGTCTGCAGACGGAGGCGAGCCCTCGTCGGGAAGCAGTTGGGAACGTCGTTGATGACTAGGAGCTGCTCGGGCTGGGGGCGACTCGAGAGATCTCGTCGGAAACGACTCAGTCGGGAGGCAAGCGCATCATGCCAGTTGTGGAGGAGCGGGAGGGACTTGGAGCAGCGGCTCAGAAAAGGCAAAGAAAGGAAGAAGGGAGTGCTCAGCCACCGATGACAAAAGAGCGCGACTCCGTTGAGAAGAGGAAAAGGGTTGGCGGTGTAGATGATACGCCCCGAGAGCCTTCGACACGACGAAGAACCGGGGAGTCTTCCGGGAAGAGGTCGAAGTCGACAAAGGAGAGGAAACCAGATGAGGGCGACACCGAGGAGGGGGACGACGACATGGAGATTAACCTGAACACATTTAACCTCGACAAAGCGTTCTTCCTGGAGATGAAAACGGGGGTGCAGAGGGACGTCGTGTTGCACGTTCATCTCGAAAGAATATTGCATATTCCAGACAGGGAAGACGCGTACAACCATCGATCCTTGGACGCGTTCCTCGTGGACACCATCGCGGCGACTATGATCGGCTGCTACGAACGTAAAGACATGAGATATACAAAACCGATTTTCGTTCTGGCTCCGATCGTCGCGCCACCAGAGAAAAACAAACATGCTGTGCGCGTGCTGCCTCGAGACTTCGACGCCTCGCACCCCGAGAAGTACTGGTATTATCCTGTGTGTGGTCAGCATAATGCGAGGGCGGTGATGAAGGTGAAAGACCATGTGGTGTTCGGTTACTACAACTTTTGTGAATGACCATTCAGACCAATTTACTTCCCTGACGACGAATTCGACGGCTACGCCCATGTCAGCTGCAAAGACAACCTGAAAGACAAGAAGAATCCACCGAGGTTGCAGATTTTATCCATGCGGGACATTCGTAATATCTGGAAAATTAAGGGGAGACCGCGTGTCGTGCTAGGCAATGCATCCAAGAAAAAGGAGGAGGTGCATAGATGGACTCAGTTCATGGCCTTGGCAATGGAAAAGACACCGTACACCCCTTTGTGGGGCCTGTCGACGGAAGAAAGAAAAAAAAAGGAATGGGCCGAGAAACTTCGGTACTATCTCCCACTAGCCATGGTTGACGAGTGGTCTTTGTGTTGGCTGAAAAGTGCTACGAGGAGTGGTCAAAAGGGAAAGTTCTGGCTTCCAACGGGCGACGTTGGACTGAAAAGTCGCCGACCTATGAGGAGGTGGCCAAGCCAGGACTTTCCACTGTGACTGACAGCCAGGGACTGAAAAAACACGTCTGGTATGTTAAGGTGGACGACGCGTCGTTGAAAAAAGGGAAGGGGAAGCCAAAGAAGGGCGCGGAGGAGAAAACTTACTACGTCCAAGTTCCTGAGCCGGATGTCCACTGCTGGAAGGAATTGGCAGACTTGACAGACCGCGAGAAGAGAAGGTTGTTAAACGGCGTCTTGAACCTTACCGTCGTCTGGGTTCAATCGAGTAGCAAGAAGTTGGCCGAGCAGGGGAAGTACAGTGTGAAGGAGATGGTCGACATAAAAAATTTGACCGGATTATGCTGAGGCTATGGCACTACGTGGAGTTCACGCACGAGGAAATGGAGAAGGAGGAGTGGAATGTCAGATCCTCGTTCTTCACGTCCAAGCGACAATTGTTGGAGGAGTACGCAGTCAAAGGTCTCGACGAAAAGCTTTGGAACGAGAGCAGAAAGTTCTTCAACGACAACACCTACGTCAACAAGTGCCCTCAGTATCTAGGGTGTCAACATGACAGCAATGTCAAGAAAACCGTTGCCTTCACTAACGACCCGCATTTCCCGGCGGAGTGGAAACGTGTGGTGCTATCGGTGATCACCGGAGACCGCGCACAAAGCAAAAAAGGCCCTCGGGACGTTGATGAATACATCAATATTTTATGGAGGACGACAAGCGCCGTGACGACGCTGGCCCCGTTCGTCATCGACCCATTGAATGCCATGGACCATAAGGACGCGCTGGGAAAACTGGGCCATCAGTTGCGCTCCCACACTTGCGTGCTGGACTTGTGCGGAACTGTGGATCGGTCGCACTGGGATTCTGGAGCATTCGCGTCTCTCAGTGAGTTCCTGGGCATCGTTTGTCAGGACTACTGGACATTGGTGGTATTCGTTTTCTGCCTATGAAACCTCTCGTTCATGACATCTTTGTCTGCGTTTGGGGCTACCCGATGCTACACGGGGAAGTGGGTTCGCAAGACGCCAGCGAAGAAGACGCATCAGTTCGGAAACAACATGTGGGAGGAGGCGGATGTTATGCATACCCTTTTCAAAGGCGATGATCCGCGACTGCTGACTCATCCGGTGTACGAGGGAACTGTTTCCGAAGACGATGTCGCCGCTCTCCGGAGGAAGCAGAAAGTCACACCCACGGATGTGGAGGAAAAGCCTTTCAAGTCCTTGCATTTCGCGGACTTTGGAAACCTTACCCAGAGGGGGGTTGTGTACAAGGAATTCGAGAGGAATCCTAATCAGTTATGCAGTCAACTTCTTTTCTTCTGTGGTGTGGCGGATGCTGTGCCGTTCTTGGGCAATCCGCACGCGCAGGTGGCGTGGAATCTGCTTCACCAGGGAAGGCACGTCTTGGCCTTGGAGGGGGACACAACGCAGCTAGAATATACCGTGTAATTTGTTCACCATGAAGTCCAGTCTGGGGCTTACGCGTGTGATTTCCACCATGTCGTCGTCGAGCCCGTATATGCCCCGAATAAGGATATAGTCTTCAAGTTGACTTCGAAGAAAAGGCGCCAGGTGTACTCCTTTCTTTTCGGCCATCAACCGAAGTGGAGACTAGACGAGCTGTTCGTCATGCGAAAGGAAGTCGCCATTGCAGTCCTCCAGGGTACCACGGGGTCAGTTGCACCAGCGCAGTGGGGTTCATGAAGAGGTCGGAATATGTCTTTTTCGATGAAGGTGTGGTCGATCCAGTCGACTTCACATTGGACAACTATAGACTGGCATTTGGTGAGGACGATGACTTCAATATCGAGACTGAGCAGGAGGAGAGCGTTGAGGACGACCTCTTCGATTTCGACGACCAATTAACCATCTTCAACGCTCACGTCGTTTCTGAGTCGCCCTCAGTAGGCAAATCGGGGACACCTCTCGCTACACTCACCTCAGGCGGTCCCACACCCATGTCCTCCTCAGCGCCTGTCAAGAGGGGTGGGTTGTCCCGTCTGAGGACTTCGCTGGTGGAGACACTACGTCTCACACCGCACCCCGAACGTCTTCAACCCGGCCGACCAGTTCCTCCTGACCATCCACATCTCTCGGCTCCTGCACAACCCTACCACATGGGTGACAAACACACCTTTTCCAAAGACGAAGATTGGGGTCATGATATCATGTGGCACCCTCACCATTTCCAGCCAGTCCTTCTCGACGGTAACTGGGCAGTGGCTGTGAGGGACATGAGTGGAGGTCGGGAATATGACGATCGTTGGGACCTTGACACTTTCAAATCTCGAGCCTACGAGGGGGTATTGGAGAAATTGGCTGAGGTCAATCGACGACCCAAAGACGACCCTGCTCTGCGGGCATACGCGGACACGTTGTTCGATTTATTGCAGTCAAATAAATGGTTGGAAGTATCCTCCGCGTTCTACAGCCTTCCGTCGAGCCTGTCGTTCAATCAAGTGAGTTGGGAGTTGCCCGCGATCACCCCGATGTTTGGAGTTATGGTGCACAAGTCTCATGGAAAGGACAACGAAGGGGATGGTCAGGGTGGCGGTCAACGCGGAACCGAGGGGGGTATTGAACAACGCTCGACGAGACATGGGTCTGCGGGGCGCAAAGGCGGCGGAGAGGGGAAAAAGGGCAACAGAGAGAAGAAAAAGCCTCGCAGCGGAGAGAAGAAAAAGCCTCGCAGCGGAGAGAAGACAAAGCATCGCAGAGGAGACGGGCAGGGGTCCGACGTCGACGGGGATGAGGACGGTGCGGCATTGGCGGTAACATGCAGCACCTCGATGGACACGGGAAACGACTTCAGGCCTGGGTGGACGCCGCGGGCTGGCGAGCAGGACTCTGTCATAAGCTCCACCAGTGCGACACATTTTATCGATAAGGTTGGCGGGTCAGTTGTTGCGAAGGATGGCACCAGCCCAACTCAGCTCCAGACGCAATTGGCGGATTGTCTCGGATCAATTTGACCCACGGTAACGACGTCGATGTCCGGAACACAGTGCCTTGCGGAAAGCGTGACGACAACACACCTTGGGTCCGTCTGCAACAAGCTAGAACCATTTTCCGTTTCACCACATCAGGAAGTTCGGATTAATCCGAACCTGGAGGCCCATATCGTCAAGAGAGCACAGCGGTCCACGGAACCCGAATGGACGGTCCGAGTTTCTGAACACCCTGCAGGCGAAACTCGGATTCATCCGAATCAGGAGGACGTGTCTTCAGTACCAGTCGATCGGTGTAAGGACGCCGTTACATTGTGCATGGAAATCTACTGGGAGATGCAGGTAGACTGTCCGTCTTTCGTAGTCAGTGTTCGAGACAATGCCATGGGCTCCCTTGCGGGTGAGTTAGCGCCCAATTCCAACGTCCACTCCCGCACACAGGGAGACGAATGCCCGGTTACGGTGCGTGCTTCGTTGATGGTCTTGAACGACTCTGCGGTGAAAGTGGAGACGTCGGCACCATCGGACTCTGTCGGGGCACGGATGAATCCGATCCCGGGCGATGTGAGCATGTCCCTCGATGATGATGCTTTGGAGACAGCCGTAATTCGGATGCATGAAGCAGACCGACGATGGATTCGAACTGGCAGGCGTCGAGGGTTGTGGACATGTCACTGCTTTCGACAAAGCGGACGGGTCCTCGCCACTGCATCTCGCCGATAACGGGGCTGATCCCGAACCCGGCGACGTGAGCATGACCCGCGACACTTCCGGAAATGAGATGCGGGCCGTCGACTTGGACCAACGACTCGAACCGGGTTACGAGGACCCCTTGTACTCCGGCCTTCACGACGTGGCTATGAGAGAGGATATTATGAAAAAGGCCTGTGACGTTGTTGAAGATAAATTGTTCTACTCAAGTGACGACGACAAAAACACAGCGCACGAGGACAACCAGTTAAGGGGGGAGGAAGTGTTGTTCGACATCCGCGGAACCTTGAGCCCGCCACAATACGACGCTGGGGCAATGGAGAAAACACAACCTGTCAATGTTGTGGACATCAACGCTCTTAGTCAGGAGAAGAGCGGAATGAATTTTTCCGTCGCAGTGTCGTAGCAAACACTCTTACACGGGTATTTGCCGTCCTTTTTAAAGGTCGCACTGGGTGCGTCCTTGATCAATGAAATGCGCTGATGAAGTAAATCCCGTCAGGGCGCTTATCTTGGCAGCCTCGCTCTTGGCGAAACTCCGAATCGACAATGGCCAGAGAGAGAGTGAGTGGGGCTCACATTATTGTGTGGCACTATGAGGTAGCCGGTGGTCATCGACAATACTAGGCTAGCGAAATGGCGCCAAAGCCGTGAGGCCCGGTTACTCATCCTTCTGTAATTTTTTTGTTGATTATATTGTTCTTTTATTTTATAAAGGTTAGATTTACTTCGTAACTAGTTCGGCCTCTGGCAGGACACAACGCAAATTGTGTGTCCGAAATTGGATTTAACGAGGGTTTCGCGTTGAAAAATTCAACGCGCGTTGAATTCGCGTTAAACTCCCGTTCGAACGCGAGTTGGACGGGAATTAACGGGGTCCGGGATGATTTTTTTCCTGGGCTAAAAATTATCAAAAAAATATATATATATATATACCGGGCAGTTCTATTTGACAATATATATATATATATATATATATGGGGTTGTAGGTTTTGTTGAGGACTACAACCCTGTATTTTTATTTGTATTTTTTTATGCTTAAATATATTTTTAAAAAATCAAAAACATAAACACACAATGAAAAACCAAAAACGAAAATGAAATGAGTGTTTTTGTTTTGGGTTTCACACAGATTTTTTAAGGGCTAAAACGAAAACAAAAAAAACAAATAAAAAATATAGGGTCGTAGATCTTTCAAAGATGTACAACAATTTATTTTTTATTTTATTTTTTTGGAACTTCGTGTATTTAAAAAAAAATCAAAACTATAAAAAGCAAATTAAAAAAAGGAAAAAAAGACACCCACACACAAAATTGGGCCAGTAGCAGGTTGCATGAGTCTGGCGTCAGTTGGTTGAGGGAACCCAGGTCCTGGGCCGCCTGTGTGAATGTATGGAAAGCAGGCCCTGGGCTGGATACGGGTATTGGGCCAAACACAGGCCAAAGGCAGTTGGGGGCATGCAACCACCTCAGGCCCAAGGCCTGTTCTCGTTCGTGCTGTGCCTCAGGCTACCGGGGCCTACTGGAAGCTTCCTAGGACTGACCACAGGCAGGCCACTTTGATATAGCAAAGGGCCTGCCTCCACATTGGGCATTCGGGTGCTGGCTGCATGCTGCGTAAGCGCTGCCGCGTTGTAGCTCGTGCCACTCACGCGCTCACGGGCGAGCAGGAAGGAGCAGGCAGCCATAG
>BFEA01000073.1:1625914-1638173 GCA_003427395.1 Chara braunii | reverse complement strand
TTTTTTTTGATGGGGAGGTACCCCCTGACATCCGACACCCCCCCAGCCCATCCACCCCCTCAACACCCACCATGAAAGGACGTACGGAGGGCCCAAAGTCCGTACGTACAGGCCGTACGGGCACCGGGGGGCCCGTACGTACGGACGTACGGCCGTACAGACGAGCCGTATTTGTATGGGTGTATACACTGCACTCCTGATGATGGAGATAACTTTTGTTTTGAGGTCTATCTAGACGAACAGCAAGCGACTGTCATCGAGGCTGTGAGAGGATGCGACACTAGGCTAGGTAGGCACAACAAGATTGGCATGGTAGATCACTACCTTGAGCTTCTGCGAGCGGCTGCTTTTAGAGCAATTACGGGTCAGACTAAGATTAGGCATCTGCTGGATTGCAAGAGTTCGGATGGCAGGAGAGTGATGCTACATGCGAGAGAGGAGACCTGCGTCCTGCGGACAGTCTGGCCAAAGGCACTAGAGGCAGCCCAAGGCAATGATACTGGAATGGAAAATTCTATGTCAATTGTGACTGTGACCATTAGTAGAGGACAATTAAATAGAGTGACTGAAGCTGATATCCCCCTCGAGATAGTGAGACATGATGTTAGACGGATCGAAGATCATGGGGGTTACTAGGGACTAGGCAATGTCTGGTTACTGCCCGACAATCACGGCAGCACTAGACGCCCTAGTTCCTTTTACCAGTGGAGGAACTTTTCCTTATAAGATAGAGCGATGTGTATCCCTGGAGGAGAGGCATGCCCCCGGAAAGGCATACATCCTTGTAGTGAAGTTCCTCGACACTGGTGAGTATGATATCCGACCCTATGTTCCTTCATTGAGGGAGAAAAAGACAGATTGTGAGTCTCTTCGAAGCTGGATTAGTAATGCAATTGACCAAGAAAAGAAACAATTAGAGAGGAAAGGAATAAGAGTAGTTAGTGACTTAACACCGATTGTGTTTGATAGGATTTCCGAACCCCTTTTGCCAGAAAGTTTTACTGACGGCAGGAACTGGGAACCAATTTTAAACGCAATCCGAAGGGAGAAAAAGTTCAGAAAGAGAATAGGAGTTTAGCCAATAAGCTAGACAGAATGGTCAAAGGGACGAACGCACGGCAGAGCCATACTAGTTCCTCCGGTGGGGATGAAGTAGTGACCACTACTGCGGTTCTCCGAGAGATGTTGAACCGAATCGAGGCCATGAAAACTGGGATGGACACTATGAATGTTCGTCTAGATCTTCCAAGAGCTAAGGTACCCCCAGAGAACATACCCTGCTTTGATGGAACCAAGGTTAGGGAGTTCCTTGAAGATTATGATGTCTTCGGTATGAGTCACAGTTGGTCGGACAAGCAGAAGTTGAAAGCTCTACTGGCCTATGTTGAACCAAAGATGAAGGTGTCGGTGACAAAAACGACACAAGGACTGACAACATGGGTCAAGGTTAGACAAAAGGTGCTGAAAGAATATGCGAAGTATGACGTCCCAACAACCTTGCAAAATTTGTTGGAAGTGCGATGTTCAAAGTATGCAACCCTCGATCAATTCCTAGAGGATTTTGAGCGGGTTGCGCGGAGAGTACCTTTCCTAGATGAGGCCCAAAAGTGTCATGTTCTGCTAACTAATTTTGCAGAGGATGAAAGAAAGAGTGTGGTAAGCCGCGCTGCCCATTACCCTCTGAAATGGGATGAAGTAGTTGAAATGGTCCGTGAGCTACCTTCGGTGTCAAACCGGAAGTGGTCCCTGGAACAGATGAAAGCAATCACTAGTGCAAGAGAAGGAAATGTTGAGGCAGCTACGGGAGGAAACTTGAAGGCCGAGGAGATCCTTGGTCTTCTTGTTAAGCTTGGTAGCTTCGAAAAGTTAACCCTTCCTGCCCCAGCGACTCAAGCACTTGTTGGAGCCGAAGAAGGTAAGGAAGAAAGAAAGAAGGAGAAACAAAAGGAAGAGAGTGAGAGTGAGAGCGAAAGTAGTGACGACAAAGACGCTAGGCAAAGAAGAAAGGAAAGAAGGAAGAAATAGGGAAAGAAGCGCGACCGGGATTGGAAGAAAGACAATAAGAGCCGAGATTGGCAAAGGAGAGATGACCCCTTCCGATGTTATTATTGTGACGAGGAAGGTCATACTCTAACCCGGTGCCCAACACTAGAGAAGGAACTCGAAGAAGGGATTGTCAAGAAGAATGTCAATGGGCACATCTGTGATGCCAATTGGAACAAGGTAGACTTCCGAGTCAAAGGAGGGATGCGAGCGGTAATCCTAGAAAAGGCTAAGGCCATTAAGGATAAAAAGAAGAAGGTTAGGGTTAATGTTGTCATCTTTGACGGTATGCTACCTCCGGAGATAGTGGTTCGGGATGACAATCCTGGAAGCCAAAACTTAAACATATCCCATATCAGCCAAAGAGAGGTTGAAGACAAAAAGCAGGAGAAGGCTCAAAGAGAGTTAGACCAACTGATCGATGGGACCAAAGACCTAGTGAAGGAAGGGAAAGGAAATGATGTTGCCGGGAAAAAGAGGAAGGTGTCTCGATAGATGAGGTAGTCAAGAAGCTACTTGAAGAAACTGAGATCACCCTATCTTGGAAGGAGGCGGTAGCCTTGGTGCCAAAGTTTAGAGAAAAACTCAAAAAGATGGTTGAAAGGCGGAAGGTAGAAATCAATAGCCTAAGACTCTTCCCTCAGCACGTGGAAAGAGCCCCGCCTGGTACGAAGATGAGGTTTGGTAACATGTCGTGTGGATACTCGATATCTCCGTAAATGACGTGAAAGTTAGAGCCCTAGTGGTCTCCGGGGCCGAGATGTTTCTTATGTCCTCGGCCACAATGAGATCATGTGGGCTTGGAATAGACAAGAAGGCTAATCATCAACTTTCTAATATAGCCGGATTCCTGCCTTTGGAAAGTTTTATTGATGATTTGCCTATTCGGATTGGAACTTTACGGGCCAAGATCCTTAGTTTTGTGGTTCCCAACTTGGATCATGACTGTATTCTCGGGGCCCCTTTCCTACATAGAATGGAGGCCTGTGCGTTCTTTGGCCATGATGGAGCGGCCTGACTCTCTCTTCAGGATCCTGTCACTGGTCAAGGGCAGGTTTTTGTGATAAGTGATAGGCATCATCCTCGTCATCAGCGACATGTTAATTCTCTTAAGCATGGAGAATCTGACAACTTGATTGAGGAAGTACGAGCAAAGTTGAAAGAGAGTGGAATAATAGACGATAAGACAACGATTAGAGTAAATGATATCGGGAAGATGCTCAAGCTCTTGGATAAAGAGAAGGAGCTAGGCGATAAGAGAGAGATGAAAGGATTCAAGGAAGCTGTGAGGGCGGCAAAAGTTGGCACGATGCAACTCACCTTCTCTGTAACTGGGTCTTTTCTAGGAAAACTACGTTGCGATTCGTACTCACCCCCGTACGAGTACAAGTTGTACTCATTTCTTGTACGCTACTCGTACTCAAGGCCCGTACGACTTTTTTTAATTTTTTTTTATTTTTTTTATGTTTTTTCTCCAATTATAATAAGAATCTGCAGATGGTGCTCAAACAAATGTTGCTTGCCTTAGGATTTTACATCACAGATACTTTTTTCGGATTTTTTGGATAAACTTTTTTTTTTTTTTTTTTTTTTTTCGTACGGGTCGTACGGGGGCGTACAGGTTCCCGTACATATATTATCTATATGTTTCGTACGGAAAGGCCCCGTACGTGTACGTTCGGTAACGTAGTAGGAAAATAGCCACCGGGTCCAAGAGGAAGTATAAGCGCAAGGGCGTTAAGAAGAATCCGGTGGCAGTCTTGATAGAAAAGGACTATAATGAGGCATTAGAGAAGGAAAGGAAGATAATTAAAGGGTTAAGAGAGGCTGCATTAAAAGGGGGAAGGATTACCCCAGAGAGGTTCAAGATAATGAAGGTAGGAGCCGATGACTTCCTCCTACCGGCTGAGAGGGATTTCATATGTGAATTATGTCAGAAGTACAGTGGTGCATTTTCCTTTAATGATGAGGAGAGGGGACGACTGGACGTTGACATGATCAAGATTTGGACCGTTCCTCACACGCCTTGGAATGATAGACCCACGAAATATACTCAAAAGGAGGAAAAAGAGGTCATGAAGTACATAAACCAGAAGATCGCCTCTAACGGTGCAGAACCAGCGGATGGTGCTTATGCCAATCACTGGTTTTGTTTTTGGAAGCCGGGTAGTGGCATGCGCTAGATACAAAACTTGCAAAAGTTGAATTCGGTAACTGTTCACGATGCGGGTAGTTTACCGGACGCGGATCTATTGGCCGAGTCTTTCGTCGGAAGGAGCATTTACTCCCTAGTAGACTTATACTCTTCTATGACCAGTTCCCCATAGATCCTACTAGTCGACCTATGACCGCCATGCACACACCTAGAGGCCTCATACAAATGTGTGTGGTGCCTCAAGGGCGGACGAATGGGGTCGCGGTCGTCCAGCGAGACATGCTGAAGGTCATGGAGGACATATGCCCAGAGGTCACGTTCCCATACATCGATGACAATCCGATTAAAGGACCGAAATAGAAGGACGAGACCTTAGTGGATGGTCGAGTTAGGCGGTTCGTATGGGATCATGCGCAGGGAGTAGCGAAAGTACTAGAAAGGCTGGCTAGGTACAACCTAACGGCCAGCAGGCCGAAATCACTACTATTCCAAAGGGAGGTAACGATCTTGGGTTTTAGGTGCTTCTTGGAAGGAAGAAGCCCCGATCCGAAGAAAGTGGATAAACTCCTGAACTGGCCTATGCCTCTAAAAACGGTTGGGGAAGTAAGGAGTTTCCTAGAGGTCTGCAGCTTCTGGCGGATCTTCATACCCGGGTTTGCCAAGATAGCCGAGCCCCTTAGAGAGATGGTGCGACAAGGAGCTAACTTAGGGTGGTCTAACCAAAGAGAGAAGGTTGCGCGGACACTTCAAGATAAGTTAAGAGATGGCGGGGTCGTATTAGGAGTACCCAACTTCGACGATAAAAGGGAGAGGTTCTTCATCACTGAAGCTGACGGCGGGCCGATAGCATTAGGAGGAGTGTTTGTGCAGCGAGATGAGAACGGTAAAGAAAGACCACTTAGATTTGAGAGTCGCACCCTTAACTCGGTTGAGAGAGGCTATATCCAGTTTAGGAAAGAGTTTCTGGCAATCCTGCACTGTCTCAGGGTGTTCAGACACTACATTATGGGACGAAGATTCATCCTAAGAACGGATTCCACGACAATAATTGGGGCTGTTAAGAGACATCAGTAAGTAGATGCTACGGTCAGTAGGTGGATAGCTCATATATGGACGTATGCTTTTGTATTAGAAAAGGTACCTACTGATAAGAATCGAGCTGATGGGTTAAGCCGCGTGGAATGGGGATCAATATATGATGAATCTCTTGTGGAGGCACCTTTCGTTGACGAATCCCTTATGGGGGACGATGATGAAGGGCTACCTCCTGCTCCCAATTGTTATACGGCCTCAGCCATGGCAACCAGTAAAGAAGACTGCTGGGGTAAAAAGGAAGATCCCTACCTCCACTACCTCTTGATTCAAGAGGATGAGGAAGAAGGGTGGTATGGGATGGTAGAACAGGCCGCTGTTGCAGCTCATGAGCTGGCTGAGAGTTCAAGAATGGCTGAGTGTCGATTGAATGAGATAGATGATGGGTCAGAAGATATGGAGCAGAGTAAGGATGATGAGGGAAGGTTTAGAGCGGAAGAATATGATGGAGAGTATAAGAGGATCGGTATGGTGATGAGTAGTGATCACTTGAACGAGTTCTACCATGAGAGAACAAAGAGGACCTTTAGACTACGTAGGAGTCACCTTTTTGTGGATGCTAAGGAAGGACTACCGCCGCTGAGAGTGGTGTATGGTAGAGAAAGGCAACTAGAGGTGATTGCCGCGCTGCATGACGGTCTAGTAGGGGGTCATAGCGGTGTTGATGCTACATACTATAAAGTATCCCGACTATATCACTGGGATGGTCTGAGGGATATCGTTATGAGATATTGTAAGTCATGTGAAGCCTGTCAGAAAAAATTATCTATGAGAGTGATTGAACCCTTATACCCCACTGTTCTAGTTGAGCCTGGTAGTACTGTTCACCTTGATCTAATTACTATGCCACTTGGTAAGGATAAAATGAAATATATACTAAATATGAGAGATAATATGTCTGGTTATGTTGAAGCAAAAACTATCCGTAAGAAAACCGCAAAAACAGTGGCAGATTGGATCGAGAAAATCTACCTAAGGTACCCCTTCATACGTGAGTTTGTGGCTGATCAGGGATCAGAATTCAAGAACGAGATGGTCAGAAAGCTCTTGTTTAGACTTGAAGTTAGGGTCAGATTTGTGACACCATATCATCCTCAGGCTAATGCACCAGTGAAAAGAGGTCACAGGACTCTACAAGATGCTATATCAAAATGGTGCCGAGGTGATTCTAGAAGCTGGTCATCCTTTTTTAGAGCGGCTGTCTATGCTGACAATGTGACTGTCAAACGGACTACAGGTTATACACCTGTTACACTCTGGTATGGCCGGTATGTTACTTCTCTCATTGAGAACCTGGTTGAGACTTGGACCCATGAGGCACAGAGAGAGTCATACTCCACAGAGGAGTTGCTGAGGCTGAGGATCAAGCAGATCAAGGAAGTGGATGAGACCATAATCGAGTCCACAAAGAGGATGTCAGACAGCAGGTTATCTGACCAGACACTATGGAACAGCAAGAGGTACATCAGGAAGGAACGACTTCAGGTCAGGGATATTGTACTTTTGCATGATACATCTCTCGAGACGCAGTGGACCAAGAGATTGGAGGCCAGGTGGATGGGACATTTCAGGATCATCAGAGAGGTTGAAGGCAAAGCGTATGAGCTAGCAGAGATGGATGGAACGAAATCCCACGGTATAGTATCCGGCTCCCGGCTTCGAAAATTCATACTTAGAGATGCAGATTTGATTCCGAGTTCGGGCAAAATGATGGGGCGAGGCCCGAGAGCCGTCTAGCATCAGCCTGGACATGTTGGGTCGTGGCCAGAGTGTCCTTTGCATTGGTTGGGACGTGGTCAGAGTGCCGCCAACCGCGGGATCATTATGTGCTGGGATATGGCCAGTGTGCCGCCAGCTTCAGACGATAATTATATGCTGGGACGTGGACAGTGTTGCCGCCAGCTACATATGATGACGATATGCTGAGACGTGGACAGTATTGCTATCAGCTACAGATGTTGATTATATGCTGGGACGTGGACAGTGTTGCCGCCAGCTACAGACGATAGGCTGGGACGTGGAAAGTGTTGCCGCCAGCTACAGATGATGACGATATGCTGGGACGTGGACAGTGTCGCCACCAGCTACAGGCGATGATTATATGCTGGGACGTCGACAATGTTGCCGCCAGTTACAGACGATATGCTGGGACGTGGACAGTGTTGCCGCCAGCCACTGATGATGATGATATGCTGGGACGTGGACAGTGTGCCGCCAGCTACCGATGATGATGATGTGCTGGGACGTGGACAATGTGCCGCCTGCAATTGATGATGACGATATGTTGGGACGTGGACAGTGTGCCGCCAGCTACAGATGATGATTATATGCTGGGACGTGGACAGTGTGTCGCCAGCTACAGATGATGATTATATGCTGGGACGTGGACAGTGTGTCGCCAGCTACAGATGATGATTATATGCTGGGACGTGGACAGTGTGCCGCTAGCTACAGATGACGATATGCTGGGACGTGGACAGTGTGCCGCCAGCTACAGATGATGATTATATATTGGGACGTGGCCAGTGTGCTGCGAGCTATAGATGATGATTATACGCTGGGACGTAGCCAGTGAGCCGCCAACTATAGATGATGATTATACGCTGGGACGTGGCCCGTATGCCGCCAGCTGCAGCCGACAGTCGACTCGCTATGATTATGGTATGATTTCGTATGCCGAAGCAAGATACGAGCAGCCTATGATGGCTCGGTTCAATGGGGGACTCATGTGTCTGTCGGGCCCAGATTGGCCCCAGTTTTGTATGAATGTAAGTTAAAATTTTAAATTTCAGTTCATTGCATTGTATTTGGCTTGTCACGTGTCAGTCCTGGGATATGCCTGGGGGATTGGGAGGCAGTTCTTGGGATTTTAGTTCTTGCCTCTTATTGTATTTTATTGATCTGCATGGCATTGTGGAATGAATGGCTATGGAATAATGTGAAAATATGTTTTCTTCCTCTCATAAGTCAGCGCTCAATTGATGGGGCAACCTCCTAGTACGATAGCGTAAGGAGGATTGCCTAGCATCATCTGACACAAGTTGATTGGTTATTCCTGAAAGAGGGTGGTACTTAACCTAGTGAAGTGTTCCAGTGGCAAGGGACTCAACATTGTCGAGATGGGGTTCCTCTCCAGATGGGCCTTCGCGGTTAGGCACTGCCGAACTCTAAAGGGATAGGTAGTCAGTCATGTGTCATAGTCGATGGAGTGATCTGCCCGATCTTATGGTCGGGGCGAAGATCACTCAGCATCACAGCGGTTTGGGGCTTGCTGCATTCTTCGTGATGGAAGGAGTGCTCCCATTGCAGCCGTCAGGTTCTCACAACGGTTCACCGGCGAGTGTCTAACCACAGTGGTGTCCCCTGCGGTGTCAGCACTTATGTCCTTCATGAAGAGGCAAAGAGTTTCAACTGCGCCTCTTGAGCAAGAGATGATTCCCTGAAGCAGGTTCGCACAGGTTCAGAGGCTAGCTGGGTTGGCGGGGCGTCCGAGCCATAGTGGCTGATAGCCTCGAACCCTCGGGTGGTTAACCGTTCCCGGGTCGGCGCGTGGGCGGCGTGGTCCACCTGCTGGAAAGGAAGGAGGCATCCTGAGCCTCTCCCAGTCTAAATCCGACATTGTGGCTGATCAAGGTGGTGGACTCCTACTATCACTCTGATCGGGGTGTCTCTAGAAAGCCGTGTCTCCAAGGGCATTCCCTTGGCGTCGGGCCAAGCTGGTATCCACTGCCCAGCTGGCAACAGGGCCATTATGGTCTCCTAGCCCACTGTTGCAAAGCTTAATTGTGGACTCGCTTTGACTCACCAGTCGGGTCTGGTCGGGTGTTGGCTGGCTCCCCACACAGTTGCAAAAAGCCGGACGTTAGTCAAGAAGTCAAGCGAGTAGACAGAAGCTCTGATGTCGACTAATGAGCTTATGATCCATGGGTCTGCACTCGTCGGAGTGAGGGCTTCATGAAGGGGTGTGCGGCTCCCCGTGAGCTGTTCTGAGCAAGGGCTCGGAGGGTGGTCGGACTGCCATGACTGGGAATCAGGACTGACTTTGCTCTGCTTGCCGGGTTGGGTCAGCGGAGGAGCCCACCAGGGCGAGCGGGGACACTTTTCGAAGGCCGAAAGGTAAGACTCTAAGAGTGAGTGAGGAAGGGGTGTTGGCAAGGGTCTTTAGGGGAGACCCTTTTCTCGTATTTCTTTTTGGCATGACATGATCTCTGTTTTGCAGGTACCCTACAGCCAGACGAAGACAACGGGGCTTGGTATGACCCGACAGTAAGTGGCACAGAGCCAGCAGACAAAGAGAAAGGGGTTTGGTATGTTTCCCCCTTATGAGGCGGCCTTTGGTCAAGATGACCCAGATGATCCTGAGCTCGATGATTAGTCTCATATCCACCCGTGGCTGGACTGTAACTGAGATAATGATGAGGATTATATTGTGCAGATGAGATGGACTAATCCGATGAGGTTGAGATGAGCAGGCCAGGACTGAGACTTCGACTGCAAGGCCAGACCTAATGATAGGGTTTGGTCTAAGATTGGGCCTGATTGTGATGATGCACGAGGTCAAACCTAATGAGGGGATCGACCTAAGATTGAGACTGATTTAATAGTGCAAGAAAACGGGATTGGTAGTATGATTGGGCTGCATGAGCGGCCATGATATTTGTGTGCGGTGACTGCACCACGCAAGCTTGATAAGACTAGTCCTTCTTTGATTTTGATGGTGGCTTGGACCAGAGGTCCATGCCTTATTGAGCAAGCACTCGAGCCCTAGCGGGCGAACACTTTGATGATTGAGATATGTTTTATATGATGCCTCTATATATCAGATAGCATACGAGGCCGCACAGCTCAAGCTGGCAGATGAAAAATAGCGCAAGTATGACACACGAGCGATGGTCGGGCGGTGCAGCGTGGTGGACGACGAGTGGTTCTAGTGCACGTAGCAACGGCGGTGGCGCAGGGCGGGGCGGCTGTGGCAGGACGGTGAGTTGGCGAGGATGAGGTTGAGCAGAGGAAGAAGGATGGTATGGCGAGGGGTATGATCGAGAGGGCGTCTCGAAACGTGGAGGCGGATTGCCGTAGTGCTGCTCGTATTCATACGTATAGTACATCATTGACCTCGACGACGGCGTGCGCTCGCGCGGGTCCTCTGAGCGATGGCGCAAGCGCGTTCCTTCCCATCTCTCCTCCTCCTCCTCCTCTTCGGATCTCTCCCCCTCGTACGTCAGATCGATTGGTCGATCTGGCGCCTTCCCTTGTCGGCCTCCTCTCCCACGTCCAGCACCCGAGCCTCGCGTCTTTGGCGTCATGGAAAAAGCTGATTAGCTGCGCGATGGTAAGCACTAGTGCGATAAGAGAACGAGCAAGTCGAGAGCGATGATAGCACAAGCGCGGCGAGTGTCCGAGCAAGCAGAGATCAGCAATGGCAGCAACAACAGCAAAAGCACGATAAGCGCCGCATACTCATTTGAGCAGATTTGAGGGTGAATGATAGAAGTGATATGTATATATATATCCCCTTATAGTAGAGGGATCCTGGCGGGGACGCCAAGAATGGGGTTTGGTATGGTTGTCGGAGAGCGGCGCGCCACGTCAACGTATAGTTGATTCGTCGCAGTCAGCCTCTGCACCATAGGGCTGCTTGTGGTCACGATCAGCAGAATGTTGACACGCTGGTTTGGCCCTTGGGTCGAGTCAGTGGGCAAGGCGGCACGACGGTCCAGCCCCATGGAGATCGAATCACGACTTTTGGGCTGAACCGCCGCGTCTGCAAGGGCCAGATTAGTAGGGCCCGGTCCGAACGGTACTGAAAATGGACAAAAGGTTAGTGAGAAAAATAGAATTGACCACCTGGGACAAGACTTACCGCGTCGGGAAGAGTACGGCCCGAAATGGTCAAGGGGGAATACGGGATTGGGCCCTTATTAATGTTAAGAGGGGTGTTTTGTTTTCAAGAACAAGGCCGACCCTTAGTATTCCAAAGTCAGGCCAGTTTAAGCCCGACACTAATTTTAGTACTAGTCTGTGTTATTTTTAGCGTAGGGCAGGCTATCTTTAGCACAGGCCTGAGTTATTTTTAGCGTAGGCTAAACATAGCGCAGACCCGCGTTATTTTTATCCCAAGCTCCGTGCTAATTTTAGCGCAGTCCCTCGCTAATTTTAGCACAGGCTCGCACTATATTAAGCGCAGGCCCATGCTATTTTTAACACGGGACTGACTGTTCGTGTTCCAAAGTCGGGACTGTCCCAGTCTCGTGCTAATTTTAGCACAGTCCCGCGCTAATTTTAGCACAGGCCCCCACTATATTTAGCGCAGGCCCATGCTATTTTTAACACAGGACTGACTATTCGTGTCCCAAAGTCGGGACTGTCCCAGTCCCGTACTAATTTTAGCGCAGTCCCGCGCTAATTTTAGCACAGGCCCGCGCTATATTTAGCACAGACCCGTGCTATTTTTAGCCCAAGGACTGCTGCACTTCGCCCGACAACCTGGCCTCTGCACTTTAAAAGAGAGGCCAGGCCACTCAGAAGAGAGAGGCCCTCACTTGCGGGAATGCTGGAGTGCTGGCGGTACGGCGGACCGGAGCTGCAGCGCTGGAGCCAGTAAAGAAAAGGAGAAAGATCAAGCCAAGCAAGAGGGACGTAAAGGGGTGGAGCTGTTCGGGGAAGAAAGGCGGTCCTGGTTCTCACTAGGGCGATAGTCTTCTCCCCTGCCTCCTCCCCTATTTCTCTCCCTTTGCTCCTCTCGCTCCCTCTCTTCTCTTCCTCCCTCTCCCCGCACATCTTTTTCCCACTGGCCATTTACCTCAGGCAATGGGCTGGCATAGTCGGGTAGAGTTCTGATCCGCCATGTGTCAGCCTGGCGCAGTTCTGACTCGTCATTTGGCAGCCTGGCGCAGTCTGGCGCAGTTCTAACTTGTCATTTGGCAGCCTAGCGCAGTCTGGCGCAGTCCTGATTTGTCATTTGGCAGC
>BFEA01000073.1:1613773-1625804 GCA_003427395.1 Chara braunii | reverse complement strand
CTGGCGCAGTCCTGATTTGTCATTTGGCAGCCTGGCACAGTTTGGCGCAGTTCTGATTTGTCATTTGGCAGCCTGGCGCAGTCTGGCGCAGTTCTGTCTTCTCATATGGGAGTCTGGCGCAGGCTGGTGCAGTTCTGATTTATCATTTATCAGCCTGACATAGCTTTGATCTGTCGACCCGGTGTAGCCTGATCTGTGGAAGTTGTTGATCTTGCCTCTTAGCGCCCACGCGCACCCCATTACTGTACTGGAGAATTGTGTGCTTTCGCACAATGTGTTTTAAGGGTCATTTTCTGAACCAAGAAAACCATGCGCTTACACGCACTGTATTTGAGGGTCGATTTTGCGCCTGTATGTCAATGGGCACTCATTTAAAGTTTCACGGGGCACTCGTTGTGAGCACGCTGATTTACAGCGCTAAGGAAACACATATTCTGGGCATGTCGATTTACTTATTTTGAGCATTTGGAGCACGTTGATTTTGAGCACATTGAGTATATGCGACTGTGCGCACTCAGACTTGAGTGCGACACTGCGCCCTTAATCTGAGAAACCCGCTTTGATGATCTTAAGTATATGCGATTGTGCGCACCCAGACTTGAATGCGACACTGCGCCCTTAATCTGAGAAACCCGCTTTGATGATCTTGAGTATATGCGACTGTGCGCACTCAGATTTGAATGCGACACTGCGCCCTTAATCTGAGAAGTCTGCCTTGATGATCTTGAGTATGTGCAACTGTGCGCACTCAAACTTGAGTACGACACTGCGCCTTCGATTTGCAAGCTTTGTCTCAGTGACCTTGAGTGAGCGCGATACTGCGCACTCGATCAGTAGGGCCCTGCATTGATGAACTTGAGTAGCTGCGACTGTGCGCACCCAGACTCAACTTTGAGTAAGTGCGACATTGCTCGCTCGATCTGTGGGATTGCATTGATGATTCTGAGTAAGAGCAATATTGCAAAACTCGACCTTGATGAGTTCGAGTCTGTGCGACGGTGCGCAGATTATCTGTAAACTCGGCATGACGATCTTGAGTCTGTGCAACAGTGTGCACTCAATTTGAAAAATCAGCATTGACTATTCCGAGCAAGTGTGACTGTGCGCACTCGAGCTTGAGTGTGACACTGCACGATCAATATGCAAAAACTTGACTTTGATGATTCTGAGCCCGTGCAGCAATTCGCACTTCACTGTAAACCTGACAATGATGATTTTGAGCCTGTGCGACATTGCGCACTTCATCTGTAAACCTGGCAATGATGATTTTGAGCCTGTGCGACATTGCGCATTTCACCTGTAAACTCGACTTTGATGATTTTGAGTCTGTGCGACAGTGCGCACTCAATCTGTAGACTTTGCTGAAGTCAGTACACTTAAAAGTGCTCAATCTGTGTACACTGCTTCTGATGATTCTGAGCCAACGCGCCGGTGCGCACTCAAGCTGTGAACTTTGTTGTCGACTCTGAGAGCCAACAGCTGCCCCATTGAGGGCTGATCCATCGAAGATCCTTGCCAATCCGGTACCTTACTCCAGAGCGCGCCAAGGCACAGGCAAGTCGTCTGAGTGCGCGTTCAGGCTCAGGCAAGTCGTCTGAGTGCGCGTCCAGGCTCAGGCAAGTCGTCTGAGTGCGCGCCCAGTCTCAGTTTGGTCGTTTGAGTGCGCGCCCAGTCTCAGTTTGGCTGTTTGAGTGCACGCCCAGTCTCAGTTTGGCTGTTTGAGTGCGCGCCCAGTCTCAGTTTGGCTGGTCGAGTGCGCGCCCAGTCTCAGTTTGGCTGTTTGAGTGCGCGCCTAGTCTCAGTTTGGCTGTATGAGTGCGCGCCCAATCTCAGTTTGGTTGTTAGAGTGCGCGCCCGAGCTTGGCATTGTGATTAGAGTATGCGCCCATGCGCGCCCAAATTTGGCATTGTTGTTAGAGTGCGCGCCTATGCGCGCCCAAGCTTGGCATTGCTGGGAGAGTGCACGGCCATGCGTGCCCGAGCTTGGTATTGCTATTTGAGTGCATGCCCATGTGCACCCAAGCTAGATATTGTTATTTAAGTGCGCGCCCATGCGCGTCCGTGATTGGCATTGTTGTTTTAGACTGCGCCCATGCGCGCCCGGGCTCAGCAGTGCCATTTGAGTATGCGCTCACGTGCGCCCATGATCAGTATTGTTGTTTGAGTGCGCGCCCATGCGTGCCCATGCTTGGCTTTGCCGTTTGAGCGTGCGCCCATGCGTACCTAGGCTTGAACTCACTATTTGAGTATGCGCCCACGCGCACCCAAGCTTGGGACTGTGATTTGAGTGCGCGCCCATGTGCGCCCAAGCTTAGTATTGTCTTTTGAGTGTGCGCCCATGCGCGCCCTTGCTCGGTATCATTACATGAGTGCGCCCAGGCTCGGGTAGGCTATGTGAGTGAGTGCTCTGATATTCTGATGATTCGAGAACGCACGCCCTACCGGTATGATGGTCGGGGACGCGTGCCTTGCTAGTGTGACTAGTCTTGAGGACATGACAGGATGTCTCTGATGGTATGACTAACCCCCAACTCCCGCTGATTTGATTTCTTGTTGATCAGTCTCTGCATGGACGATCAGCCCGTGTGGACGGTATTTTTCCTGCACATATGATATCAGCGCAGTCCAGTTTGCACACACAGTATTTTGCAACTGGCCTTTGCATAGATAACACCTTGATGATCAGTCCTCTACAACGACGACACTGGCAGTTCCAGTCCTCATGTTCTAGTCCACTTGCTGCAGAGATACTCCTATTATGTTGCTATGTTGAGCTGCTGAGTTGCTGTTCATCCGGGCCCATTCAGGCGGGCCCCTATATCGAGTTGTTGTTGTTGAGGCGGGCCTATTAAGGCGGGCCCCTATATTGAGTTGTTGCTGATCAGCCGGGCCCATTCAGGAGGGCCTCTATATCGAGTTGTTGCTGTTCAGCCGGGCCCATTGAGGCGGGCGCCTATATCAAGTTGATTGTTGTTCAGCCAGGCCCATTTAGGCGGGTCTCTATATTGAGTTGGTTGCCGCCGGTTTGGCTAGAGGGTCTATTGAGGTGCTGTCCTCTCTGACCCTACCGAGTTGGGTTATTCTCTTGAGTTGCTGATCACCATGACACCATTGTTTGGTGTAACCACTCGTCAGGAGCATTCTACTACACTTTGCAGATTGGTCAAGCTGGCTCCTCAACATGAGACAACCCCTACATGGGGTAGGCTGGTTGAGAAGTTCAGCTATCGACACATTGGACATCAGGGCTTCGTCATTAGGGCCAATGAGTATCCCACGTTGAGATACACGTTGGTGATCACTTATCACGTGAGAGATGCTGGGCAGGGAATAAATGGAGCCACCTATAACCGGATTGCTCATTATATCTTCCGCAGGGAGAGTTACTGGACGGAGCACTGGTTACATGTGGTGTTTCCTCAGGTCCCCTCTACACCAGGTGGTGCTCTCTTCAACTTTGATGGTTGTAATCCGAAAACACTGAGCAGAGGTGGCAGCAAGGAAAAGAGGCGTCAGGACAGGAGGATTAGGAGCGAGGTGGCCAGATCCGGGATACCTATCACCACCTGCTTACAGAGGTCAGAGACAGACGAGTCGGAGCAAGAGCCTTGCTGCGTGAGCGAGGTTGACCTGGGGGATTACTTCGACTGGGATACCCACAGGGATTGAGCACGCTTGAGTTGGAGTAGATCCAAGGCATCTCATGAAATTGGTCACCAGAGTGAGACGTAGGCGGAAGGCATCCCTACGACGAGTTGCTTACCTCTTGGCACGATATCTGCTTGAGGGTGATTGATTCAGGTATTACATGTCAGGAGGACCCAGATCAGAGGAGGTAGCCGACCCTTCAAGGGGGAAGGGACCAGTCCCATATCTTGGGGATGGCTACAGTCATTTGGTGGGAGCAGACTTCGTTATACAGGCTTTTCGAAAGCCACTCTATGGAGACCGTTTTCTGGAGGTTTCTTATGATTACATCTACGGCAAGGGACAGATTGAGATCTTGATCGGTGCCACTGGCAGCATTTCCCTCGCCGAGGAGCTGTACCTCCGGAGTGTCGCGGACGAGGAGATGGCGAGATGTATGGCATATATCAGCAAGATCGATCCTGCAGCATCTTTTTACATCAGCTATGTGGTCCCGGAGTCGATAGCCACTCAGGTTCTCAATGATGAGGAGGACTAGCGTGTACCAGATACGAAGTCCCAGACAGTCGAGCCCACTCATGAGGGGGTACCACTTGTCGTTATTGACTGAGGCTCGTATCTTCTAGTCACTGAGATGTATTATGACATTATTATGATTAATCTGTGACTCCAGCCCCCTTTATGGTTGCTTCCTGTATTCTCTGTGTACTACTCTTCAATCTCGTGACTCTGGTCATGCTCTTGCAGAGTCTGGTTTCTGGTCTTTTCGTCCTCTCAGTGTCATTTGATTTATGATGCATGTCCTGTAATGCATGGAATGTTTGTGCATGAGATAACAAGTTATTTATCAATCCTTATCATAACAGGTTGCACTCAAGGCTAGTTGAAGGACTCCTGGATAATAGGGACTCCGGTGACCTTGATTCTAACCTTTACACGGGGTCAGGTGCAGGCGATAAAACCGAACGCCTCACTCTAAGCCGTGTCGCCGCTGGCAGGAGGGATAACCCTGACTACTCGGCTGTGTGACAAAGGTTGCCTGTGAATGCACTCCTAATTTCCCTAAAACTTTCCAAAATCCTGCGTGACAGCCTGCCAGTCCACCAACCAACTGTACTCGGCCCGGGGAGGGACATCGAGCCAGGCCCTGGAAATGGTAGGGGCGCGACAACGGTCTCATGTGTCACGCAGTTGCACCACAAACAATAACGGTACTTGCTACGGACGCGATACCTGCGCTCTGTCAGACCGTATTGTGTCCAAGGTTCTTGAGCTGGAGCTGCTTGTCAAGGCCCATAAGAAGTGGTGTTTGTCTTCGTTTTGCCGCGTCCTCGTCCTTTGGCGGGGCGACCACCATTCTGGGCAGCTTCTAATCTGTGTCCCTCGGCAGAAAAGGTAGCCTCGTTTGAAGTTGAAGGGTCGTTTGGCATTGCTGCCGCGACCACGGCCACTTTCGGCCGATGCTGATACGCGCCCTGGCCGGCTGTCGACGAACGGCCAACGTTCTTGGCCTCCAAGTTCGTCACAATGATTTGCGCGGCCTTGTTAAAGAGTTCCTCACTAAGTCTTGTGTTGAGGCTCTCGGCGACCTGAGTTAACGCATTTTGCAACGCTGGGCACGGCCTTTTGATGAAGTAGAGCTTGATGTCGTCGAAGTTCAGCGGCAGCTTGGGCGTGCTTGCCAGGCGTTGGACCTCAGATATCCAGTCTTCGCTTGGCATGCTGCTCTATGAGAATGTCAGCAGCTTGTCCATCGCCTGATGCTCGAGCGGTTCTACCTGGAAATGTTTCTTCCATGCCGCTGTGAGATCGGCCCAGGTGATGCAGTTGTGTAACTCAGAGACTGTGCATGCATGTGCGGACAACATGTTGTCCAGCCATGCCTGGCATGCACCTCCTGACTGGGAGTATAAGTATGCGTGCCGGTTCGTGTGGACGACATGGTGGATGTCCAACTTTAATTCGAATTGGCGCCACCAAGGTATAGGGTACGTCTTCGATGCATCACTGAAGATCGGGAGCCCTTCAAATTTGGGAATGCTCTCGCATGGTGCTGAGCTAGGTGTGGCTGCTGCCCCCACCTGCTGGTCCAGCCGCTGTGTCTCGGTCTTGAGTGTTCCCAAGTCTATCTCCAAGACGTTGACGCGGTCGACGAGGCCGGAGGGGCCGGCGCTGGAAGTGGCGACGGTCGCTGCTCCAGCTGCTGTATGCGCTTAGTCAGCGCCTGATTGGCATGGCCGAGAGAGTGAATGTCCTCCTGCTGTGCGATGCAAGTAGCGAGGACGTCCATGACGCGGTTGAGCAAGAGAGCAATCCTGGTCCCGTAGTCAACGGAGTCCCCATTCTCGGCCTCCTTCTGCCAATCCTTGGCCTGTGCGTGTAACGCCGTTTCCTCCTTGAAGAGAATCTTCCGCCGCCGTACACGTTCTTCATCGGCGGCCTTTGCTGCTGCTGCTGCGTGCTTCTGTCGTTGATCTTCGGCTGCCCGACGCAGCCTCTCTGCCTCTGCCTCCCTCTTCTTCCGTGCTGCTGCTGATGCTTCTGCCCGTTGCTTGCTTTCGGCCATGATGGCCGCCAATCGTGTCTCATAGGCTTCGTCAGTCTCGCCGGCTTTCTGATCTATCCCTGTTGTCTGTGAACGAGTGAGCAGGGTCATGCGCCACGGGTGGCTGATGTGGCCTGCAACAGTAGGTACTTACCAAGGCTGTAGCCAGAACTGATGGGCAGTTGAGCAAGAAGAAGAGGAGAAGGAGTTGGACCGGAGAGGTGGGGAGTCGGGAAATCGAGTGGATCGCCCAGATAAGGAGCCACTAATCAAAGAATGAAATGTTGGAACTTCGCGAAAAATTTCGAGAGAAGAAAAGATATATTAAATAATTATTAATCAATAAAATTTCTCGATTGCAAATTCGGTAGGTCTCCTATGTTTCCCCACAACAGGTAATTCGAAAAAAAAACTTCAAATTTCAGACTGCCAATCGAACGAAAAAATAATAATACGAATGGAGATTATCAACGGGACTGAACTGCGAAAAAAATAAAAATTTTCGCAAGTTCGAAGAATTCCGAAACATAAAAAAAATCGGAATTTCTTGAGTTAGAGTATGCGCAGTTTGAAAACAAATGACTGCCCGAGGAATTTCCCGTAAAAAATAGTTTCCGAATCTGGGAATAACGGTCAAATTTCAAAATTTCCCTTACCCCCGGAATGTGCAAAAATTTTCGGAAATAATGTTCGATTAATGAATTTCAGAAAAAGGAATTTTCGAAATTTCGAATTAACGGGGAATTGCAAATCAAAAGATGAATTGAAAAAAAAATCGTAATACCTTCGGACCTCCAGCACCGGAATTTCAAATTTCATAAAAAAGAAAAAACGAGAATTTCAGATGTTACCTAGGCTACCAGAGTGGCCCGGGACCACTTGCCCGGCCGGGCCAAAAAGGATTAAAAATAAAAATAAATAAAAATAAAATTTTATTTTTCCATTTTTATTTTGATTTTTAAATTGGTAACGAATTTCGATATGACCCTGAGGCAAAAGTTGTTGTATTTATTTTTCTGCATAACATACTTGTTTTTCGGATTTTTTGGGATTGTTTTTTTTTTGTTTTGTTTTTGCTGGGACCATCCGCACGGGCAACACAAGGTGGCCCGGGCGGCCGGGCTGGTAGCCTAGGATGTTACGCTATTGCGATTTTCCACGAATGAGAATAGCGGGAAAATGAAATCCAAGGAAAAGAAAAATTTCAATTTCGGTAGTTAGGTCAGAATCCTCGATTTTGGGGACTAATTAGTGTCATCTAATCAATCAATCAATCAATCAATCAATCAATCAATTAATCAATCAATCAATCAATCAATCACTGATTAATTAATCAATCAATCAATCAGTGATTGTCCCCACGCTTGTGTCAGATCAGGTTGTCCTGATTCACAAGCGGGGCTCCGATACCAAACTGACTCATGCCCAATGGGACAATGCGTAGGGAGCCAAGTATCCGCAATGTGATGAAAAGGACTGAAATGGACAATGCAAGGTCAGCGTAACATCAACAAGCAATGCACATTCCGATACATACAAGATGGCACAAATTGGCGCAGCGGAAAACTTTAAAGAGAAGGTCTGATCTGATCTGGACTGACCCGACATCTATCATACATCACACATGTGAGAGGGGAGGAGGGACCGCAATCACAGAAGAAAGGTCCCTCCTTCACACACATACATGGGGAGATGCTACGGATGAGAGATGGGGGGAAGGGACGAGACGAAGGAGGAGGCAAGGGAGTAGACCAAGATCATGATAGCGAAGTCCCAAAAATAGTCCCTTGCCGAGTGTCCAATCAATGTCTGTCCCCGAAACGTCGAATCAGATCCTGGGCAATGTGCCCAACATAACCTCTGCCTGTATCTCCGACCGATAACCTCTCTCACTCTCGTAGGTAAGGAAGAAAATGAGAAGGAGGATGAAGGAGGGAGAAGAAGAAGGCAGACAGAGAGATGGAGGAGGAAGAAGAAGAAGATGACGTCCTCCTTGCTATCTCACCTGCAGGTAGCTGTCACTGTACTGACTGTGGTTGTCGTCGTGTGCAGGTACCGCGTGGAGCCCGGCTATGGCGCCAGGTAAGCTAGCCGCTTGCAGGTAAGGCCTCCGCCTCTCTCTATTACCTACGCCACTACTCCCTACTCCGTAGCTTAGCGCAGAATAACGCTGCCTCCAACCAGCAGAGTGTCGCTCCAGAAGGGAGCTACTCGAACTGTCCCTTGCCCAGCCGCTGCCCAGCTATTTGTAGCGCTGGGCGGACTGCGCCTACCTGGTGCTGGCCTCAGAAAACGGCCCAGCTGGTCTGGGTCCCTACCGGACGTCCAGACCATGCTGCTGATGCAGCAACGCGCAGAAATGCGCCTGGCCCAAAAACAGCCCTGTTCCTGTGCACCTAGCCCAAGGCGTCGCCTTGGGACCTGCAGGACCGAAACGACGTCTGTTTGGCGCCAAAATGCGCCTGGCCTCGTTTCGGGCCTGTCTCCGGTGTACCCAGTCCCAAGGTCCGGCCTTGGGGCTGCAAGTCCAAAACGGCATCTGAACAGGCAAAAATAAGACAGCACACACACACCAAAAGGTAAGTAAAACAAAGCCTATCTACCTAGTGTGCTACCAAGGGCCTGGAGGGCCGCCGTGGGCCTCCAGGGCGCGTGCTGTGTGGTACGCGACCTGGGGGCCCCTCAGCAACCGTGGGGCCCCTCAAATGGGGCCCGTGTGCAGGCGCAGCATGCAACAGTGTGTGTGTGTGTGTGTGTGTGTGTGTGTGTGTGTGTGTGTGTGAGAGAGAGAGAGAGAGAGAGAGAGAGAGAGAGTGAGAGAGAGTTTTCCAGCCATGCATGCAGAGAGATAGAGAGAGGCTACTTCCATCCATAGGATAAGCAAAATCGGCATTAATCTTCCAATAGAATATGGAAATATACAGTGCTTTCCAGGCATGCACACAGAGAGATAGAGAGAGGCTAGTTCCATCGATAGGATGAGCAAAATCGGAATGAATCTTCTGCTAGAGCATGGAAATATGCACTGACACACTTGTAGATTTTTTTTATTTTTATTTTTTTTGTGTGTGTGTGTGTATGTGTGTGTGTGAGAGAGAGAGAGACAGAGAGAGGGAGAGAGAACAGGTAAGTCTCCAACCTCGCGGCCGGCCTCACGCTATCCTATCACACATCAAAACGAAAAACAAAAACGGACTGGATACCCACACACAAGAAAACAGAAAACAAAAACGGACCGCACCCCGCACAGGCCACACTCCCACGAACTCTCGCGCACTGGTATCCGCGCACAACAAAACGGAAAACAAAAACGGACTGCACCCCGCACAGGCCGCACTTCCTCGAACTCCCGCGCACTGGACCTCGAGTAAATCGATTGACAATGAACAAACATTTCACGGTCCCCTGGGGGCCTCCAGCCACTCCCCAATGATTTTCCCAACAGTTGCAGTCCCCGACTGAAACTTGTCCCAAGTAAATCTTTCTTTTTCTTTTCTTTTGATGACCGTGCATTCTATTTGGGAGAAGACTGCAGCTGCACCTCTTCCGGCCAGTGCAAGATCAAATTTCGTATTTTGCAGATTCAGCGCCACCTCCCTTCTCAGAGGGGGGATAATACCAGGCATTCTTTCAATGGCTTTTTTTTTTTTCTTCTTTTTAATGCAGTCCAGGGTGTTGTAGAGACCAGTTACTAGGTACACAGTGATCGCCGGTATTCAAACATTTATTCGTTACCGTGATTGCCTGGAGCAGCACACTCAAGACTGCACCTGAAAAAGGAAAAAACGACCAAAAAAAATTCCCTGCTCCTTTATTCTTGGATTAATTGATTGATTGTCAAAAAATGACAGGCCCTGTCACTGCAAGTCAGTGTTACACATCTGGACCAGGGTTAACTGGAGGCATTGCAGGAAAGATTCTGATCATCAGAATTTTCCCTAGAGATCAGTTCCAGAATAATGTACCGTGGAGCAGCCATGTTTTCAAGGCTTTATTTTTGCCTTCGCCACCCGACCAGATGCTCATAAGCAACAGTAAGGACGGTATGACGCTTCTTGAATACATGTACTACAAGATGGGGAGGTACACTGTTGCAGTGAGTGTCGAAGATGTGGAGCTCAATGTAAGGCTCAGAGGAGACATCACCATCACTCCTGGTGAGTAAGAAAGGAAGAGGAAATCATGTTCAGACTATACTGTACCTCGTTTTGGAATGAATCTGGATGCAACTGTGGTGAGAAGCGCCCAGAAAAGTCCTTGTGTGAGAGTATCCACTATGTGCAGCACAGTGACGAGAAGTAAATGATAGCAACGCCAGAGCATACATAATTGAAATATTGTGCTGATAATTGAAATAGGAGAATATTGATTTTAATGAACTCGAAGTCTTGTACTGAATTCGAATAATGTGCTGAATCTTCTGAACTCAGTTTTTTGAATTATCATTGACTTATTTAAAGTTTTTTTCAAACGACTTTATTAGATTATCCATGCAATAAACAGTCGGCCATTCTAAAAGTGCATGTGTGTGTATGTGCGTAAGTGTGTGCGTGTGTGTCTCATCCAGTCCATAACGAATCCACTATGCGCTCCACTATTACAGTGGTACACTAGGTTCAGGCGTGACCAACCAACACTGTATATTCCTCACCTAATCTGTGCTCATGCACCAATTCTATGTTACTGGACTCTGACAAGCAAAACGAGCAGGCAACCAGCAAGTAAAGACAAGTCATGGGATGGCAACAACCAGCAAGGCAAAAGCCGCCAGGCAAGACAGGCTGGAGGGCATGGGGGAGAGGGAGGGCAGTCAACACACAAGCACACAAGGCAGGGAGAAGACAATGGACAGGCGAAAAGCAACAACACAAAGGCAAATTAGCCAATGAGGCAACAAAAAAAAAAAGAGAGGCAACACATAGGCTGGAGGGAACGGGGGAGGCGAGACGGCAGACAACACACAATCGCACAAGGCAGGGAAGATGTGACAACCAGGAGACAAAAGAAGTACACGTACCCAAAACAAAAGAGGGGAAAACAATTAAAGAGGGAAGTACGTTTATGTCACATTACAGTTCGTAATTGGCAGAAAAAACAAGTGTCGGCAACTTCGTCATACCGTAAGTTCAAAAAGGCGGTTGTAACTCGCGGCGGCATCGAAGTCAGGCTGGCAGTTGTAATAGGCTTTTGTAATAGGCAGTTATGTTAGGTTCGGTACCGGTACCGGGCTCTCCAGTCCCACACTTTTTCATTGCCGGTACCGTTCATTTTCGGGGTACCGGCCTGTTCCACTTTCTTTTTGGCACAGGACGGGACAGGTTACCAGGCCAGTTGATCTCCGCCGTGCGGCCGTTCGTGCCCCTGCCGTTCCGTGGTCGCTACCTCGTTCGACCTCCCCGGTGAGTTCTGCATCCTCGCCACGTGTCACGCGCCCGCCCGTGTGCAAGAGAGAGAGAGAGAGAGAGAGAGAGAGAGAGAGAGAGAGCCAGCGAGAGAGACAGAGAGAGAAAACGCCTGGCGCGTCAGAGCGTGCCACGTTGCTCTGACGCGTTACGCGTTCTCTCTCTTCCTCTCTCTCTCTCTMTCAAACGCTCTCTCTCTCTCTCTCTCTCTCTCTCTCTCTCTCTCTCTCTCTCTCTCTCGCTCTAACAAACGGGAATGCATCTTCCCGTTTTCTGGGAAAGATGCATTCCCGTTTATCATCTCTCTCTCTCTCTCTCTCTCTCTCTCTCTGTCTCTCTCTCTCACGCACGCGCGCGCACACACACACACACACACACACACACACACACACACACACACACACACACACACACGGCCTCACTGCACTACTCTTGA
>BFEA01000073.1:1589803-1605309 GCA_003427395.1 Chara braunii | reverse complement strand
GAGAGAGAGAGAGAGAGAGAGAGAGAGAGAGAGAGAGAGAGAGAGAGAGAGAGAGAGAGAGAGAGGAGCAACGAAAAAGCAAAGAATAAAAAAAAAAGAGCACGAGTATAAAAAGAAAAAAAGTTTGATATGAAGATTTTCCATTTCATTTAAGTAAGCAAGTGGCCGCAGTATGATCAAGGCACAATTATTGCGTAGTGGAATCAATATTGACTTAAAAAAACGGAATAATATTACGTCAAAATTATTTAAGTTCTCTCTCTCTCTCTCTCTCTCTCTCTCTCTTCCTCTCTCTCTCTCTCTCTCTCTCTCTCTCTCTCTCTCTCTCTCTCTCTCCCTTTATTTATTTGTCTTTCCCTTCCCATCTCTCTTGTAGGGGCAATTACATAACTGAAACCGAAGACGACCATCTAAAACTTTGTCATTAAGGCAACGCCTGGACAACCGCCCAATCAACATCTTTGTCTTCCTATCTCTCTTATAAGACCAATCAACTTCCTTCACTGAAACGATACTCTTGCAACAGCTCGCGAACAGAAACTCGTCGCAACACTTTGCGACGATACTCCTCGAAAGTTCCAAATTGAGCATGTTTTTGCCAATTGTAATCGAGATGAATTGCATCATCCACACATCTCCAAGTGTTCATACTTGTATTCAATTCCGCTGCTGTTTCCACAATATCTTGCACCCTGTGAGAACTGTCAAAATATGACAGATACGCAAGTGTCTTTTTCAGACTAATAGATTCAACAGAGTCATACATGGTAATGTTAAAATTAGAAGAACTTGGTTGTTCCAATGGTCCTGTATGAACATGCAGATGGTCTCTTAATGGCGTATGAGGGGGAACAACACAAGTGATAGGAGACGAAGTAGCCGTAGCGGCCGGCAAAGCAGAAACATGAGATAACCCATGAAAGAAGTGGAGCATCTCCTTCTAGCATGTGAGTGATATGCAAGATCTACACTAGTCCAAATCACAAGTAATGAGCATGAGATCATTTATAGAAGAAGCAGAGCATCTCCTATTAGCATGTGAGTGAAATGTAAGAGTTGAAGTAGCCAAAATCACAAAGATTAAACATGAGATCATCCATAGAAGAAT
This sequence comes from Chara braunii, assembly GCA_003427395.1. NCBI lineage: Eukaryota > Viridiplantae > Streptophyta > Charophyceae > Charales > Characeae > Chara > Chara braunii. Next base: position 1,604,201 of record BFEA01000073.1, on the reverse strand, counting down.
CCGAAAATCTCCTACTAGTGTGTGAGTGAAATGCAAGAGTTATACTAGGCTATATCACAAGATTGAGCAAGAGATCGTTCATGGAAAAATCGGAGGATCTCCTACAAGCATGTGAGTGAAAGGCAAGATCTACACTAGTCAAAATCACAAGTAATGAGCATGAGATCATCCATAAAAGAATTGGAGCATCTCCTACTAGCATGTGAGTGGAAAACAAGATCTACACTAGTCCAAATCATAAGTAATGAGCATAAGATCATCCATGAAAGAATCGGAGCACTACTTACTAGTAGATGAGTGAAAAACAAGAGTTTGGGTAGCCCAATAGGAAGAAGAAGAGGAAAAATGAGAAGAAGAAGAAGAGAAAGAAGAAGAAGAAGAAGAAAAAAAAGAAGAAAAAGAAGAAGAAAAAGAAAAAAAAAAAGACGAAGAAAAAGAAAAAGAAGAGGAAGAGAAAGGAGGAGAAGAAGAAGAAGAAGGGGGAAGAAGAAGAAGAAGAAGAAGAAGAAGAACAAGAACAAGAAGAAGAAGAAGAAGAAGAAGAAGAAGAGGAGGAAGAGGGGGAAGGAGAAAAAGAAGAAGAAAAAGAGTAGGAAGAAGAGGAAGAAGAAGAAGCATCATCTTCCTTCCACTCACCTTGTCAATGTCTTGCAGATGAAGTCTCAACCTTGATGAGGTTTCTTCCTCCTTGCACAAAACACCTTTCTTGGTTATGACCTCCTTCTTCTTCAAGCCTCTCTCCTTCCTCTCTCACTTTCTCCCAAGTTACCACAAACTCCAATCACCATAACTATGGAGTTTTCCCCTCTAGGAGGGCTAATGGGAATCTCTCTAACCTCTCTCTCTTCCTCACACCCAGGGGGCTATGGCGGATCACCTTCCTAGGGCCAACCTCCCTATCACTAGTCTCTAGAGCTCCTCTCCCTAGCTCATGACCTCCACCAAGCTCCTAAACTGGCATGGGTTCCCCTCTCCTCTCTCCAAGTGAAAGAGTGTTCCGTTGAGCTCACTTGGGCAGCATGGACACTCCTCACACAATTGTGAAAGTGGCGGACTGAATTCCCAGCTTATGTAGGTTGAAACCAGCAGTCCGGCCAGCTCATGGGTCTCCCCGTGTGCCTTGAGGGGAACCGAGGTAACCCCAAGGCAAAATTCTACCACTAGGCCCTTCCAAAGGTACCCGGGCCTCTTTTTGGCCAAGTACATGTAGTCCGAGTGGTTGGTACCAACTCAGATTGCCTCTTGGCCCACTTCGGCCTCCTTTCCACCTCACAAATGTTGCCCTCTTGGGTTCTAATGCCCAAGGGGCAATTTTACTTTTCTCGATTTTTTTCAGTTTGTACCTCATTTTTGGTAGGCCAATATATTTTTCCATGCAGCGGCACATTTTCAGCCTTGGATCAGGCCGAGATATTTCGTGTCACCCCCAAGTAGCCCTTGCTTCAATTTTGAGCCCCTAAGTTCACTTTTCCAATCTTTGGTGCATCTGGCTTTCTTTTTGGGCCAAATGCACAGTTTTGTCTCTTTCCCTCTTTTCTTTCTTTCCATTTTGGGCTGCCACCTCATTCCTGAGCTAGCCGTTTTGAGCTGGCCCACAAAAAACGGCTAGTTCCTCTCCACCATGAGATCTGATCTCAGATACATGGTCCAAAAGAAAACCGACAATTTCTCTTTTGCATTTTCTCTCATTTCCTTCTTTTTAATTCAGATTTTATTGAGATATGGTCCGCAATCCGGATTGCCCTCCCTCATTCTAGGAGGGATGAGGTCACAGTTGGGATCTGTTAGTCCCTACTGTGCAGGTCCCTATAGGCCGGCACAGTCTCCTCCACTCTTTTCTCCCTTTTTGTCTCATTCTCCCTCATTTTTCTCTCATTTTTCGTTCTTTTTCTTTTATTTCAGTTGTGACGAATGCCAAACTGTTGTGCACCCTCTTTCTAGGCCTTAGGGCCTTATTCAAGGTCAGGTTCATAGCTGGTACTTGGCCGTTATATCTCGGATTTTAACAATGGCACCCCGATGTTCCCAGAGGGCTCTACTTTGTCACCGTTTGTCCAATTTTTTAGGCCCCTTTGCTCCGATTTTCTAAGGACAACCTTTTTCTCATGTTGAGCCTCTTGAGGCTCCATTTTCTCATGCCTAGCTAGTCCGAGATATTTCAGACTGTTGGGCAGCCCTCCCAACACCATTATTTTTACTTTTTTTTCTCCCCATGACTCTCCCACTTGCCCCCACTAGTGCTTGAACTAGTAGTGCTAATATTTCCCACCGTCTAGATCCTTGATCTCGACGGTGCCGTTTGCTTGCACAATTATTCCTTGTGCTTGCTCATGGTTCCCCTGGGACATCCCAAGTCCCCGCCACTTTCCTCCATACTAGTTCCATTTTTTTATCCCGTCGGCGGTCCCGCCGACTCGTGTCCCTTTTTCCGACTTTTATTATTTGGACCCACTTGGTCCCCGACAACATTCCGGACAGTGTCCCATTTTTATTTTTGGGGCCCCCTTGCCCTTGGTGGTCCCATCATCTCTATATGTGTGCCAATTTTTCTAGGTCATGAGATCTCATCTCACGGTTGCCGTTTACCGTCTCCACTTGCCCCCTATCAAAATTGCTCTTTTCTAGTATCTCGGGCTTGTCGTGGCTCATTTTCCCTTAGCCTAGGCACCCCCATGCAGTCCGTTATTTCTCGGACTGCAGTCATAACTATTTTCCTAGTCCCACAGCCCCACAACTTGCCCCATGCCAAAAGAAAATGAAGAGTTAAATTTCTAAGTGCATTCGGGCTCAATATTGGCTCAGGATGCACCTAAAACATGTGTTTCTCCTCCCCCATGTAATCCGTTTTATTTCGGTTGCATGACGCCTTGATTTTCTTTGATTTTCTCTGCAAAAATCAAAGAAAATCAAAGTCCATTGCAACCGCCATATTCCATAATGAATCTGGTCACGGATCCCCAAGTGACCGTTTTTTACCGTTAAGGTCTTTTTCTCTTTTCTTTTTTTTTCTCTTTTCTTTTCTTTTATTTTATTTTTCCTCCTTTTTTTGACAGTAGGGACCTTCCAGTCCCTACTTGTGGCAGTCCCTACTGACGGCCAACTCACTCACTCCCTCTCACTCTTTTTATCTTATTCTCCCCCAATTTTTTTTTTTTTTCTCTCTTTTTCCTAGCATGCCAAGTGTCAAGTGGCCGTTAAGACCCTTTTCTAATCCCTTCCTCTTAGTTTTGGCCCTTCCTATGCTCAAGATGCAGTCCGTTATATCTCGGAATGCAATAATGGCCCTCTCATGCCCATGGGAATTTCCTTTTACTTCTATTTTTCTCCCATAGTGGCCCCTCCTACTTCGATTTTCTCCCGGAGGCCTATTTTTCACATGGGGTCTCTTTTGACTCCATTTTCTTAAGGGAGGTTGATCCGATATTTTTCGGATTGCTCCCGTGCCTCTTACTTCAAGTTTCTTTACTTTTTCTTTTCCTTTTGGCCTTCCCATTTGCTACCGCTAGTGCTTGCGCTAGTGGTGCTAATATTCTTGGCCGTCAAAATATCGATCTTGACGGTGCACCTTGCCTTTATTATTTTCCCTCATGCGGCGCCGCCGTTTCTTCTTGGAACTTTCACATGTCCCCGCCATCCGTCCCCTCGGCGGTCCCCGATACTTAGTCCCACCGGCGGTCCCCAGCACTTAGTCCCACCGGCGGTCCCTGGCACTTAGTCCCACCGGTGGTCCCCGACACAATTTGCCTCGGATACCATTATTTTTACTTAGTCCCAAGTGGCCCCGGGTGCCTTTCCCTGAGGTGTCCGCGTCCCTTGGGCGCTTAGCCGCCCCACGGTGACCCCTTTCTCTTGTCTTTCTTGCGCCTTGCACGCGCCTGTTCTTCTGGTCGCGGGGCCTCCAACTCGAGGCTTTCGTAGGTGGCCCCCATGTAGGACCCTTATTCTCTAGCTCCCTACGGTCTCCGGAGCCGTTCGTCTCTCAACTTCCTCATTTTCTTGTTGTTGTCGTGCCGCGTTTGCTGGTTCAAGGGTCCTTTGGCCTTAGTCTTGTTGAGTTCCAACGGCCCTCCCGGCCTCATGCTGTGTTCTATGTGCCCCTGTTCTTGCACTTATTCTCTTGCCGTCGCTAGTTTTCTCCTCCTGTGGTCGTCACCCCAGGGCATCACTCCCTCCTGTGGCCTAATCCTTTGTCTTTTCTCTCTCCTATCTCCTCACTCCAGATTGGAAGTTATTCGGGACTCACCAGTCTTGACACCGTCCCTCTGGCCGACCAGGGTGCCATCCACCCGTCTTGGGAGGTGACCGACTAGAGCGACGACAGCTTGATGGGGAACCTTGACCCCTTTCTCCCACTTGGCGGTTTTCCCTGGCGCCAACCCCCTGGCCGCCTTGCCCTTGACCACTAGAGGCTTGGCCCCTATGGCCCAGGCCCCTTCCTTTCCCTTGCAGCCTTTCTCCGACCACGACAGTGGCATAGGTCCTCCCCTGGCCAGTGCCATTGTCTCCTCCTCAAGGCCCCCCTCAATCTCACTATACGGGACCACTTCTAGACCATCCTCATCTAATGTAAGAATAAGGCTATCTTTAGCCTTGACCTGACTGGTGATGGTGTGACCTTTCCACTTTTTTCCTTTTGCAAGATCCTTATGCCAAAAAGTGGTAATTGGCATGGACTGAGCCTCAAAGGCAACAACCTTCCTACTAAGCGCATCATACGTCATGTTAGGCTGTTGCTTTTTATCAAAGAAATGCCCATTCAGCTTCTCGGGCATAGCGCGGTAGAATAATTGGACCAATTCCGGCTCAGTGACCCCGTGACCAGGGATGGCGACGAGCTCATCCATAGCGGCTTTTAGTGCCCTTGCACTTTTTCACTGTCTTGTATGAACAGTTTGAAGTTTATCGGAAGCCCTAAGGCTTTTGGTAATATTTGCAAAACGCTGTCGCAGGGCGTTGAAAAATTCGCTGAGGGGGGAAGGGATGAAGTATGCCACCATATTGTTCTCGCATTTGGCAGCGCAGGCTAACGACCTGGCAATGATAACAAAACTGGTTGCTTCATCTTTAAGGGCATGAAAGGCCACAAGGACCTAGTCCTCGAACGTAATATTCTGAAGATGCAAATAAGAGTTAACATTTGTCTCCCAATTATCGAAATCCTCTCTAGTTTTCCCGCTATAATGATCAGGGAACTTGACCTTAACACGCTCCCTACGTGGCTGGGGTTCTTGTCCTTTGGGAACCGGTATCTTGGCGTCTTCGATGGCGCCCACGCAAAACTTTTGTGTGCCCATCATGAATGTGCACAATTCGGTACTTACATGCATCATCATATCCATCGCAAAATCTTTATAACCGATGCGCATAGATTGCAGCGTAATATCGTGGCCCTTTAGACAGCACAACTGTTCTTGATGCGCCCTCAACATCACTTTTACATTCTGTGATAAGATCTCCACCTTCCGCTGGAGATCTATGTGCAATGCCAACATCCCACGGTTTTCTTCGGCGGCCCTCAAATCCTCTTCCATTTTCTCGACCGCCTCCAATCATTTTCTCCTCTCGTGGGTAAGGCGTAATTTCCATTCTAACTTTTTCTCCTCCTCCATCGCCTGCCGCTTCATGAAATTTTCTTCACCCTCCAACGCCCTTGCAAACTGTTCCATTTTTGCTTGAGGGACAAACAACAATGCTTTTTCCTTCTCCCCAGGGCCAAGTTGGCTACCCACTCGTTCACTATCCTCTCCATCCTGGCTTCTGTCTTCCGCGTTCCACTGGATTCCCCTTTCCTTTCCTGCTCTTCTTTCCAGTGGCTCCGAACATGTTATTCGTGAAAATAAGACATTATATTGTGTCGTATTTCTAACGGATTCATTTTTGGCCGCAGCCTAAGCAACATAGGCACGCCCATCTAGGGCTTGACCACACGCGGAAGTATGCTGAGATCCATACTTGTTAAACTGTATAAATAAAATCCCAAATGGTGAAGCGTGCTGAGATCCATACTTGTTGAAGTTCTTACACAAATAACGATAGGCACGCTCGCCCATTCGGGAACCCTGTGCGGAAGTGTGTTGGGATCCTTACTTGTTAAACTTCAAGTTCATAAATGTGATGAGCAAGGTGTCATGATTGTATCCTTATTTGACATGTTTGCTTTGAGCAATGTGTCATTGGAAACTTCAAATAATGTAAAATTCACAGTAGCAGTCGAAGTACAAGCGGTTAATTTTGACATACAAGTTGTTTTTCTGTGGCAACAACTGTCATATTACAGAAGAACTTCAAATGTTGCTTATTATGTGATCAAATCCACACTTTAATTAACCATTAACAAAAGGCTTACGCACGAACGCAAAGTTGCCGGTTACATGTAATTCAGGCGGTCACAAATTTGTGATTCTATGCGCACACAATAGACGTGATGTCATTGGTCTTTGACTTTTCACATAATGAACCTCACGCTCACACACCAATTTGGCATGTTGCACAACACACGCCAATATTATTCGAGGTCAATTCTATGTATAACTTTGGTTGACCTGGACACAATTTGAAAACAGGAATGCAATGCGACGAATTTAATAGCATGAGAGATGAGTGGGACCTGACTCAGATTCCAAAGTGAACACGTGACGCGAGACTGACAGTGAGCATTCCAAAGACAACTCAAACTCGCAACGATAAAAGAAAGCAATGTCGTTGTGAAAGCGCTAGTTGAATAATGTCAGGTTTAACGAAATATAATCAGTAAATAATGAAATATTTTCAAACCGAAGTTTCTAAATCAATCGAATTCATCAAAGACAACGGCGTTTCAAGATACATGATGCCAATTGTCGCCTAATATCCGGAATATCTTTACAAGAGAACCTGAAAGGTGGTCGATCACCACGTTGCAACAATGTCGCAAACATCAACATAAACATCCCGCAACTAACTCCATCCACTTGTCTTGAAACTCCCTCCACCAGAACATTTGTTGTTACGGACCTCCAACTTCTACACGACCGGCTATGTAATGTCTGCCATTCCAAATATTGTACAATCAAATCGAAAACACTAAGGTAAAAACTCGAATCAGCTATAACACGAGGAAAAAAATCAAAAAATTTCAGGACATCATACCTCAAGTTGACGGAAAGGAGGATCCAGTGATCGTTATATTTGTGAACAGGAACAAATACAATATCATGATATCGAAGCAGATCCACATTTGTAGCCCACCTTTCTACCCCACCGTATCCTTGAAGTTGCAGTTTAGTGAAGAAGAACAAATTAAAGTTGAAGACTTGAAGGCCCGACGGAATGTCACTTATCACACATGCGGTTGAACCCAACAACGCTATGTAAAATTGACCACCTCATCATTCACTCTGCCGTCGACATACAAAAGGGTGAGAAGATCTTTTGTCGAAATTCGCAACTGACCGCCGGCGAGGATAGAGAGAACAGTGTGAGGTGGCACCGAGCCTCGTCCAATGTCGTCCAAAACCCGCAAGCTGCTAGGTACAGTCGCTGCAACGAATCTTCCCCCGCGTGTTCCACGCGTTGTGGCCCGCACTGCACAACATCGAGCAAAGGACACGTGGGGTAGTGAGAAACGGAGTGTCTAGGCATTGTCCTTCATTGCACGATGCTTTGCTAAGTATTGTTCATACATGGCCTGACCCCTACTCACAGATCGCGGATATGTCCCTTTCTCTGGGGGCAGAATGGAAAGACACTCCTCAATGGTAATTGCATGCTCTTTCTTCCCGATCTCGACGTCAACCCCTGATGCCTTTAACATATCCTTGTGTTTTATCGTCAACCCGGAGGCTTTCTGCAATATGTGTTCCGTATATTTCGAGGACCTCCGTGCTCGAGATGACCCTACCCCTCTACAACAGTACAACAAAAGAAAGACAAATTTAAACGGAAAATGAATACACATTACCCAACACGAGTCCGACAAAAGCAACAATGTAAAAGAACCTCATAACCCACAAGACGCAGGACCTCTCCAATTACAGAAGTCCGAATTTGCATGGCCATGTGCACGGAGCTGTGTGTGTGTCACTGGAGAACAATAGGACAAGCGCAATCAAGCTTGAGACCCCGACCTTAACAAAGGAAAACAACAACAAGCCACAAAAGCGGAACGCTAACATTCCCCGAAGTTCGGATTTCGACGGACTTCTTCCCATGGCAGGCGCACAAAGACTAAACATCTCACGCATCGACACAAGAACTGCAGATCACGGCGGACTTAAGCCACGACTCTGTGCGTGAAGCGAAAAACCGTCATTCATTTGAGTTGGCCATGTTCTTAGCCAGGGAGCGCGTATGACGCGACATTCATCACTGCTTACTGGCCGCTTTATCCCTTCGGTCCTTCGTCGACGACGTTGGCGCGGGCAAGCCCAGCACATCGAGAGCTTGAGTGCCGACCCTAGATCTTTTCGGGGACGTGACATGTTGTCGGCCCCCGAGATCGCCCTCCCGACTGCTGGCTAAGGTGGCTGTCAGTATCGGAGAGGCGGGTGGTGAGAAAATGGTGGCAGAGGGTACGGAAGGTGTGACGTTGTGGCGGTCGTCCAGGACAGGCGCTGAAGACCGTTGCCCAGTTACCTGCTTGTCGCCGAGTATCCCATCGATAACTTCAACAACGCTCAATTGTTGACTTCGTTGAGCTGGGCTCACAGCAGCGGAAACCTCATCGCAGCGGTGTTGGAGATCGACTGCAGCCGTACACGGTTGAACCTCATAATCTTCAGGGTCTGCTGACAGGTCACTGACCACCTGCGTCTCCATCTCCATTGTCATCCCATCGTAGTCGACATCAGGCCCCGGATGGCCCGTGTAAAGGTTGCCCGAACGAGTCAGACGACTCCCCACAGTAGGAATCCTCCTCATTGCCCAACCGTTCGTCGCCTTCAATTAATGATATCCCCTTTTCACCCTCTTCTCCTTCACTCAATAGAACTAACTCCGTTTCTCCCCCTTTCTCTCCTTCCTCCCCTTCTTCCCCTTCTTCCCCTTCTTCCCCTTCTTCCCCTCCGTCCCTACAATGCCATTCACGAAATTCTCTCAAAACCATGTCGAATCCCGCGGCCCGCTCTTCTGCCCCAATGTGCGTAGCCCCTCCCGTCGGCACGATAATCCTTGCCTTTGGAGCCCTTTCTGAAGAAGTCCGGATCCGGGCGGACTTCGGCTCATCGTGGTCAGCGGGTTCTCCACTTACACCCGGTGCCTCAGTCAATGTAGTCCGGATTCCGACGGACTTTGACACAGGTCCCTTACCGGACCTGGCAATCGGCTGTCCTGCAATGTTCTCCCCCTCATCACCGCCACCGCCTTTCCTTGACGTGGCCTCCTGGTGAGGCGAAACCTCACCCAAGGCGGCGGTCCCCTCTGTTGTCCCCTGAACGTTCCCTCCGGCACCCCCCCATGCCCCCCCCACCTGCGCTTCCCCCCCCAGTTGCGCCTCCCCCCCCTCCGCCCCCCGCCCCCCTCGAACTACCCTGTGGCCCGGTCGCAGGGCGAACCTTCCAGTCCACCCGTCCCGTCGAAGGGCTCGTGTCGAGGTCGTAGAAATCGTCCGAGAGTTCCAACCACTGCTTATCCTGAAGTTCTTGAAACAAAAGTTCAACAATGGAATCGATGGTCGGGTCGGCGGGTTGAAGGTTGGGATTTGCAGACCTCACTCTGTCGACCACCGAAATCCTCGCGAGTTTCAGGTACTCAGCCTTGGACAGACTCGGGTATGGCTCCCACAACCCTTGGTTGTTGATGAGGGCCATGATCCACTCGCCCTTCTGGATTGCCGGCTGGATAGTTCCCAGGTGCCAAATCATGTCATGGCCCCAGTCCGCCTCGCTCGATCGAGTGCGGTCGAGCCCTTCGAAGTGAACGGTATCATCCTTGCGAGAAGGATGATGCAGCGGAACCAAACTCCCGGGACGCAATGGAGGCGGGGCGGCAGGCTGAGGCGTCAGTCTCGCCGCCAGCTTACTCGGGGTCTTACCCGGGGTGAACGTGAGCACAGGCGACGCCTGGGTGGCCTGGCTTGGTGAGGGAGTGGCCGACAAGGTGCCTGGGGCATGAAACACCAGAGCAGGATGGTAATCGATGTCGATGTCCTCGCTGTCGTTGTCCTCCTCCGGCGTAGTGGTGTCGAAAACAACACCTGTCTCCGCCTCGTTGTCAGTGGAGATCAAGGCACCATAACTCTCGAGCTTCAGCACCAGCTCGGACTCCACGAAGTACAAACACTCCAGCCGGTCGAGGAAGTTCTTTACATTCTTGCGTGAAGCATCGTGGTAGTTGTCCAGCAATGCTAACATGTGTTCCTTACGACGCATGTACTCAACGTCATTGTCCCTCCTGGGCCGTGTTTCCAAAAAGAGGAACTCGTAGATCCTGTTCCTCTTCCGCTCGCTCAACTTGAACCACATGTTCGTAGACGGTTTCCGAACGAGTGTTGGTTTTTCACTCCTTGAAACGAACTCGCAACGGTTGCCTCCAGAGTTGACCTCCCTTTTGAGGAACTCCAACGGGTATTGCAACAACTCAGAATTCCCTTCCAGCGCGACCACGTGTCGGCCGCGCTTCAAAACCTCCCACACGACTCGCGCGTGCGGCTTGCCAAGGAACATGACGCCCTCCCCCTTCTTGCACACAAATTCCAGCAGATGGGTCAATTGTGTGGGGTTCCGCTCCACGTCCTTGTAGACCTTCCTGTCAACTCCAGGCATGGTCGACGGCCACTTGCAAGGGTCGAAGGGAGTCTCCGATATGTCTGTCGGGGTCACTTTCTGATGTATCCCGACAGCTGTAGCGTCATCTGCCGACAACCTAGCATCGTAGACGACACAAGTATTCTCCCGCAAATCGTCACCTTTGAAGAGAATGTACATGCGGTCGTCAGCCGAGTACAAAGTTTTTCCCCACTGGAAAACTTTTCTTCTGCTGCGTCCCTGCCATTGCCTTCACAACGGGCAGATGGCGCAGGCTGGTCATGAAGGAGTAGTCCCACTGCCGAGGGACGAAAGCGACGACCGTCCAGTGTGACGGAAACAATTGCTCTAGTAGGGAATTCAAACTCTCAAAAGCTTTCGGCGTCCAATGTTTGAAGTCCACCGGCTCGCACAGATCGAGAACGCACGTGTGGCATTTGGTGGTCCCAACCGCTTTCTCCAACTCCGTGACCCTCATCTGCGCCTCCAGAAGGTCAATGCCGAACGGGGCGATGGATGTCACGTCCCCCGAGTCTTTCCACAGAACGTGCACCACGCCTTCTGCAAGCGCGACCTCCATACTCTTCGCCTTACTGCCGATCAACACGGAGAGGACCTTGTTCTTCCAGTCGGCGGACAACTTCTTGTTGAGGGCGAGTTTTTCCATCGCCTTAATCGTTTTGTCGTCCTCACACCCCATGTACGGCGGGCAATCCTTGAATAGTGAGGCGTCACCGACGAGCTTCCTGCTCCCGTCCCACAACGCGGCATCCATTCCCTGCTTCTCGAACTCCACCAAAATCGCCTCCCGCTTCTTCAGGAAGGGATACGCACGTGTCCAGTCCGTATCCGCCCGGTTCTCGTCCATAAACTGGTAGTAGTTCCACAATCGCACCAAAATGCGGTCGCACTTCAGCAGGTGCACAGCTTCCTGCACTCCCAGCTTCCTTTGCTTCGCCAATGAAGCGGAGTCTGTCTGCACCCACACAACCTCGCAGTTGAGGACCTTCTTGAGCAACCGGCATTTCTCATTGTCGGTAAGGGCTTCCATGCTCTTCCAGCAGTGCGGATCCGGCTCGGTGACTTGGACAGACCAATCGCCAGGCTCTTTCTCCTCTTTCCTTTCTTTTGGGGCGCCTCGACGGGGACGTTGTAGACGACCTCCTTTCGCCCCAACTTCTCGTTTTCGATGTGGCTAACGCCGGGCCTGACGTCCTTCACTTTCCTTTTCTTTGTGATCCACTTCGCCCCCTCGGGTGCCAGAAGTCTCCACGTCTCCCATTTCTCGAAGAATTCCATACCCAGTTCCCACGCACTTTTTCCAGCCATCACCTGCGGAAAATAAGAGCGAAGGGCAACGTTTTGCTTCTTAATATTGTCCTCACCCTTCTCAACAGCGAGAATCCACAAGTGGTTGTAAGGCGTCTTGTGAAGCGCCTGCGCACATAACTCACGCCATTTCTGCACCTGAGCTTGTTTTCCGCTCGGGTTCCCCATAACAGCCTTTGGGAAACCCTTATCCTTCCACTGCCACCGAATGTCCTTCATTGATAGTTTCAGCTGTCTAGGAGGCGCCTTCAAGTCCTTCTTGTTGTCCTCCGAGCTGACCAGAAAATACCCTTTGAACTCCTCGTCCGAGAAGTAAACCATACGTGCAGGTCACCTCTCGAAGTTGTACCTTAATGCGACGTCGGTACCAAGCAGCGCCTTGGCTGCAGCCGCATTGTGCTGGCCGGAAACAACGTAATAATAGTATTGGTCTGCGATCCTTCCAGTCCTCTGGCTTCAGACAATCCGCCCATACGCCCGACTTCGGTTTCTCCAGCCCGAGTGGCGCCAGCTTAAGGGTAGGCAACTCGTACGTCTTCTCGGCTTGCGAGAAGGCCATCCTCATCGCGTCAATGATGAGTTGTGTGTGCAAGGGATCCAGCGACTGTTGGTTGTACGACGCTTCCCACTCACCGATCTCGACGACCCGCGACGGGCTAATGAAGAACTCCCGCTAAGGTCCGCACGCCGTCTTTCCATTCGAGGAAGTACGTGGCGTCGATGTCGATGGGACCCTTCGCCTCAAGAGCACCTGGCTGAGGCTGTTTTCTGCACCAACGTCGGGCGTTTCCGACCCGATATGCCTTCCTGCCCCTGAACTCCCTTCCTTTCCCCCCCCGTCGTCTAGGGGGTCCTTGCCTTATGTTTCTTTGCCAAACCCGGACCCTCTTCCTAAGGACCTCCCCTTCCAGACCTTCCTGGCTTCTGTACACCCTCCTCATCCCCCCCGGCTAACGTCGACGGGAGGTCGTGAACCGGGGTGTGTCCTTCCACCCCAGGAATACTCAGGACAGACCGGTCTTCCCGCCTAAGCGGCGAAGGCCGCGTTTGCTCCTGTTCTTCGTCGTCGCTGTCGTCGAAGCGATCACGGGCCTTGCTCCGGTGGAGTTGGGAAGGACCGGAACCCAAATCTCCCCCTTCCGTGGGAGCACCGCTGGATTCGAAGCCGGTGCACATCTGAAGAGGCTGCGGCAACTCTTGGTCGCCTTGAGCGTGGCAGGGTTCCTCCAGGTCGATGTTCCTCTGCTCCACCAAGTCAAAAAACTTGGTGCCGAAACAACACCTCCTACTGCAAGATCTTGGTAGAAAGGGGTTTTCACAGCCCCTGCATGAAACCCCTGGAACAAGTCGAAAGAGAAAACCGCCCCTTTGGAATTCGCAACAACGTCACCCTTCGAACTGTAAACAGTGTGCAACTTGTAATGTTGCGTGTTCTCTTTTTTAGCAGGGTGCCATCCGGCCACCGCCCCAAGAACTCTACGCCTTTTTTGTCTTCGAGGAATATAATAGGACAACACGGAGGTTTGGTGGGCTGGGACTCATCCCCGCAGCACCAATCGACGAACTATTTGGTATGCACATGATAGGACCACGATTTGGAGGTCCGTGATTCCCTCCCCGAGGTACCGGTCGGCTGCTCCTCGCCCCTTGACGTCGACATTGTGTCTGCATCGGTCCAAGAGACCAAAACAACCCAACACATGGAAGACATAAATCACCCACCCCAGTACAGAGCTCCGGTTTCCGCAGACCTACATGTGATGCACCACCAAAGCACATCAACCATGATCAACGGTATCGGCACCCAAATCAACATAGAAAAAAGCCATCTGTATGAAGTTCGAATACCGGCGAACTAAACGAATTTGCCAGCAATCGGCGCAGGCTGATAACGAACTGCGATGATAAAGAGAGTGAGACGGTTTGTTGACTGCTGGACTCTGCAGTTCACACGCCCTGACCCAACAAGAAGGCACACCGAACTCGTACCAACAGCGCACGAACATGACAATGAACTGCACGAACATACGACAAGTTCACCGGCATCCACACTTCTTCACATCCCGCTCAGGCTTGTGTGAAATCTGGAGACGGGCGAACTAGATGAAATCGACGGTAGTTCTTCACATCCTGTTCACGCACACCGAGTCCTCCGGTATCCGCACTTGTTCACATCCGTCTTCAGCCTTCATGCGAAGTTCGGATGCCGGCGAACTTCATGAATTCGCCGGGCAACATCATAGATGGAGTGCAAAACTCTGCTCAAAACAGATCCAGATCCAACAAGAAGGCCAACCAAACTCGCCCCAGTTGCGTTTGAGCATCACGAACGACTGCCCCGAACAACT